>CM031235.1:988944-1049437 GCA_018340775.1 Taxus wallichiana var. yunnanensis
ACATGTATTGCTAAAAGTTGCCAGTGTTTCAAAAAAAGGTAAATCATTACAGATCCTTCATCATTATCCATTATGGAGGCACGCTGTTATCCCTGCTGGCATGCACACCCCTTTCATTTCACTCTCATCTTCATCCCTATCCTTCCAAAATTTGACTTTGCCTATAACTTCTTGATTTGATATTTCCCATTTCTTGGACAAATAAGGGGCAAAAATTATTTCAAAAACACCTCAAATCTAGAATTTAATCCCTAAAACCACTTGCTTTGGTCCTTATAGGCACAAACAACATGAATTCACCCAAAAATTTGATGAAAATTGATGCAAAATTCACATCTCCAAGCTTCAATATTGGAGCAAAAATGGCGTGAACCAAAAATGAAAAATGCACAAATTAGCACACTTTTCCGCTTTGCGCTTCAATCCGAGCTCTCCACCTGCAAAATATATGATTGCATGAATGGATTTGGGATCATTTTTTGATCTCTTTAACATCTTTGGAAAATGTAAAATTTTGACTTTTTCTCTGCCTCCGCCCTTGAAATTAAAGTGCGGCTCACACGTGCATATGGTGGGTCTATTGGGTCCCTATCAAGTCAGCAAATTAATTCTACACATTTCCACCCTTTTAGAAATTTAGAAATTTTCACTTTTTCCTCTGCAGACTCATTGATTTTGCCTCTATCCTTGACATGTGTCACCTTCATCTCTATCATCTGAGACATGTGGATCAATTCTCATTTTGAGCACCCCTTTTCACCAAGGGAAAATTTCCCACTTCGCCTCCACGGCCCAAGCACCTCCAATTTTATTCCTACCATGTGTCTCCTTTTGATTTGTTGTGGAGCCATGCCCTCAAAATTTTACTCTAAGTCTTTTGTACCAAAAGGGAAAATTTCTTTTCTTTGCGTCATGGGTGTCTGCCGACCACACTCCTGCTACATGTCTCCCTATGGTTCATCATGGACCTGCACCTTTTCAGAATTTCATCCCTTTTGCCAAAAAGGTAAAAATTTCCTAAGTTCCATGCTAGCCTTCCATCCCACCTCTGAATAAGAGCATGACACATGTCCTCCTCTCTGGGACTCTGCGGGGTTATGGGAGAATTTTGTAATTTTTCCAAAACCAAAAAAACGTTAAGTTTTCAAAGAAACCCATTGATCCTTGTCCAACCACAAGTGGCCACGTAGGAGACATCATTTGAGATAAAATTTGATGGGAAAAGTACACCCATATGACTGTCAAAAATACAAAATTTGCCAGAGATGCCCGAATTTGATTTTTTCTTCGTGGGTGAAGGATTTTTTGGTCAAAAAATAGATGGAAGTTAATTTTAGGCAATTTTCAACCATGGGGATAGATTTTTTAGGGAAAATAAGCAAAAGAGCAACCACGAGCTCCAAAGGCTGGGAAAATATGGAAAAACTGATAGAGGCCTTCCATGGATTTGGAAATTTAGGTAGCCTGAAACAAAGACGAGTATATGTATTTTCTTTCCAAGTTAGTACAAATAATAGAGTTTGAGCTTGAAAGCATTCAATTTGGGAGAACAAAGTTTTGCGAGACCAATAATTTCCAAAGAAAAAATGTTTTAGAGCATGTAAAACAAAGGGGAAAAAAAAAGGCAAATAGAATAGAGGATCAAAATGGGCACCAATAAAACTCCAAGACTGAAGACTCACAAAAGCTTCACCACTTAATCACGTAAGTGAAAGTAGTTTGAGATTCAAAATAACATTAAATAAAACAATTAAATGGGAGAAAGTATCCTTCTTGAATAGTTTTAGTGCCAAAGGGTAATAACCCAATCTTCCATTGAGACCGAAACTATTTTTAAAGAATTAGAAAGAGAGAGAGAAAGAACCCAAAAAGTCTAAGTCAAAAGATGTCTCAATCTTAACTCCAAAGCAATAGGAACAAAAATCCAAAACAAAACTTTCACATCCACAAAATCGTGACAGAGGTGACTTAGCTTCAACAAAACAGTCAACCCAGAATGTAGGATTCCTTAAAACAGAGGGAAAGAACACCCCCTCAATTCTCACACCATTACCATCTCAGAGAAGATGATACAAGTCATGAAACCAAAGTTCCCCTATTTTTTTAACAAGATCGTTTCCAACACCAAATCTCAGAGAGATTTCAAAACGACTCAAACAAGCTATCACCCAGTTTCCTAGTGAGTAATTTGCTCAAATAAATAATTATAAGCTTAATATTTTAATAAAAGAATAACCCAACACAAAAATACCAGAATAGAATCGAATACATTAACCCAAATACAAGCTCATAACACTCAAGTGTTAAATAAGAGTACAATGTCGAACCTGAGCTTCACACTTAAAGTTCATAACCTTCCTACAAGTAAAGAGATACGAGCAGTGCAAATACACACTTCTGGCTAAGCAACAACTCAGTGTTGCATAAGTTTCCAAACATTGGTTCCAACCAACATAAAACCCAAACAAAATTTTACATCCAAAATTCAGCCAAAAGCAAAATCAAACAAAACTCAAGGTTCCCCTAAAGCTCAAATCCATATACTGCCATGAAGGTCAATTCAAAGCACAAAAAAATTTGAATATAATTTCTAGAGTGCAAAAACAGACTATATAGAAATAAGTTTCTGCTCATGACTTCACATGACATGCTGTCATAAAACTTTCACAGAGAGAAAGTTTCGACAAAACATTATTTTTGCCATGGATTCATATCCAAACAACACAAAGATTCACTAAACCTAATAATAAAATAAAATCATTCAAACATACAGAAAACATGTACTCTCTCGTAGAGAAGCGAGTTGTTATAATGAATCATTTAGAAGAAAGCAAAAGAATATTAATAGTTAGAGCCTATTGATGCACGATAGTGTCACAATCGAATCAGAAGGAGACTTCCGAGCCACTTTTAAGCTTCTAACTCTTTTTCCTCCAAGCAAAGATCAACATAATCAAACATCTTTTCTTCCACAATGCCTCATATACTTTCCTTCGATCAAAAATAGCTTTAAAGTGAAGGTCAAACTACTGGTTCAAGAACCAGATAGCTCCATGTAGAGTAAAATCCACAATGCATGAAAAACCAAATAACCTCCTACAAACCCACCTTCCAAGTTTCCAAGACGGTTTGCACACAAAGACCGAGGCCCATTAATGCCATAAATGCCATTAATTCTAAATTTCCCACTTATCTTTCCTTTCCACCACCTCCTAAATCTGGCAAATGCCAATTCCATCCAAAAATACAATTCCATCTTTTAGTGGAGCTTCCATGTATGCCTCCACCAAGTCAACTAGCCCCTGCCAAATCTGGTAGTACTTCCATCCATTAAACCCTATCAACTCATTTAAATGCCATTGGAACCGTCACCTTAGAGACATGTGACCCCTTAGGTTCCCTTTTATATAATAGTTTAGGATGGATCCCAATAGAACTTAGGTTAGTCTAGCAATTACCAACTTAGGTCTAAAATATTTTCCAATAGTAATTCCCACCTTAGGTTAGATTCAATTCCTAACCTTTTAGTATTAGGTATTAATTAAAAATAGTTGAATCATTACTTTAGTAATCCTTCCCGATATTACATTTAGCATAATGCTTAGGTTAGGATGCCCGAATTAAGTCAAAATAGAATAAGAGGTTTAGTTAGAATAAATCCAAATGAGTAATGTAGCTATAACATATGTTTCTTACCTAGCTTAGGATATTGTTAGGAAAATCCTAAGGTTTTGGGACTCCAGAACTCCTCCTCATGTGAATTAAATTTCTCTTAAGTCCTTAATTTCCTACGAAGATCAATCACAAAGACTTGAGCACAAACATATAGGGAATTTAGACGAAAAACATGTTCACATAAGACCATAGAACTTGTATCATACAAAGTTCAGTCTTATATGTCCCTTAAACGTACTTGAATGTCAATTTACCATTAAGTCTATGAAGAATATTTGAAACATTCCTTGATCATCTTGAAATTGATTCAAGGATGGTGAGTCTAAGAAGAAATAAGTCTGCAACTCTTAAATCCAAGATTGCGGCTCACCTTTCAAAAGAGTGAAAATGAATTCTTGATAACCATACAACTTTATTCTAATTACTTTTAAGAACAAAAAGATTTATCCTTATCAAGCATGATATTCAATAGTCAAAAGAACACATCTTTATCCAGAAAATCACATGTTAACACTTGAAATGCAAAAGAGGGAGATAACAGTTGTCAAGGGTGTTACATACTTCCCTCCTAAAAAGAATCATCACCCTGATTATTATCTCATTTTTAATCAGTTTTCATCAAGGAAAATCAACTTATTCACTTTTCTTACCATATGTCAAAAACATATGAATTTTTAAGTTCCATAAATCAGCATTACATAGTTGTTTATTCAAAAAAAAATATCTACCCAAAACTAGCATACTTATTGTAATATAAAGATAAAATCACAAATTTTTATGAGTCAAAAGAATCAATTCTGTTCAAATAGATATGGAAAACCATTTTTCATATCCTCAAGGTTTTCCCAAGTTGCACTCTCTTCATTAAACTAGTCCCACTGGACCTTACATTGTCTTATTTCATGATTTCTTAAATGCAACTAGCGAGTTTCCAACACTCATGTGGGTTTAACCATGATTATTCCTGGGTCCTAGACCTACAATGAATTCTAATTTAACACATGTGATAAATCTGACATGTATTTCTTAAGCAAAGAAATATGGAAAACATCATGTATTCATGACAAAGCAGGAGGTAATGCTAAACGATAAGCTACAAGGTTGATTACTTCAACTATCTCAAAAGGTCCCACATAACAAGGTGATAACTTGGTAGCCTTGCCAAAAGTTATAGAACTCTTTTTTGGTTTAACTTGACAAAGAAATACTTTCTCACCAAGTTCAAATTTCCTATCAACCCTCTTTAAGTTAGCATAAATCTTTTGCTATCTATTGCTTCTTTGCGCTTCATGAATCAATTTAACTTGTTCTATTTCAAACGTTGTAAGAATTTTAGGTCCAATTACCTATCTATCCTCCATGTTGTCCCAACTAACAAGGGTTTTGCATTTTCTTCCGTATAACGCTTGAAAGGTGTCATATTAAGAGAAGCATATATGTATTATTATCAGACAAATTCAACTAATGGAAGATACTCTTCCCACTTATACTTGATCCATACAATACATCTGTAACATATCTTCTAATACTTGATTTACTCTTTTAGTCTATCCATCCATTTCAGATGATATGCAAAACTAAAATTCATCTTATTTCTAAATTTTGTATTAAGCATTTTCCAAAACCTTGACGTCATTCTAGGATCTCTATCAAATATGATTAGTTCAGGTACTCCATGTAATCTGAAAATCTCATGTACAAATATTTTAGCCAAAATAGGAGAATCATCCTTCAGATTCCCAGCAATAAAATGTGCTACCTTTGTTAGTTTATCAACAACTACTAAAATAACATCATGTTTATTTCTTGACATAGGTATATCTTCACTAAAGTATTACTTACCACTTATATTGTGGTATACTTTCACTTTAACACGTTGACATTCAAGGAAATGTGTCACAAAGTCTATAACATCCTTTTTCATCCCTTTCCATAAATATTGTTGTTTTATATTAGCAAGCATTTTTGTAATGCCAAGGTGTCCAAAAAAAGGTGAATTGTGAAATTATGCTAATGATTTCTTTCTCAAATCATTTAGCGATGAAGGTCGCATAAACTCTATTTTCAAATCGTAAGATTCATTCATTATCAAAGTGAAAACCTTTATACCTCAAATCATTTGAATCTATATGAAGCGCTTTTTACTTGCTTAATGTAAGATTCAGAATCCATAACACTTTTTTACTTCGTCCTTAAACCGAGTTCTTAAGATTATAAGAGTAGAAATGTTCTTCATATGACTTAGAGCATTAGCCACTCTATTTTCTTTACCCTTTATATAATTGATGTCAAAATCATACTTGAGAGAAAAACTCTAACCACCTTCATTTTCTAGCATTAAGATTTGGGTGAGAGTGAAGATATACTTTAGTCTAAGGTGATCGGTTTTCAATTCAAAAGGTTTACCAAGTAGGTAATGCCTCTAAAATTTTAGTGCATGAATAATGGTAGTAAGCTCTAAATCATGAGGAGCATAATTCAACTCATGTAACTTAAGTTTTTCGACTTTATGTAGCTATGACATGACCATTTTGTAACAAAATGCCTCCTAAACCTTGAAGCATCATTACCACCATAAAATCTCCATTAGGATTTGGTACTGCATGAGAATAGGTGCTGAAGTTAATGTTTTTTCAAGGTTTGAATGAAATTTCACATTTCTCACTCCAAATAAACTTTTTATCTTTCTTCTAAGGAAGTTATTGGTGCATCTTGGTGCATCTATCTTAGAAAAATATTTTACAAATTTTCTATAATAGCCAGCAAGTCCCATGAAGCTTCTAACTTCATGTACATTCTTGGTGCAGGCCACTCCGTTATATCTATAATTTTCAAAGGATCTACAACAATTCCATTCTTACTTATTACATGTCCCAAATAGTGTACTTCATTTCATAGAAAGAACATTTAGACAACTTACCAAATAATCATCTCTTTCTTAATATTTCCAAAACTATCTTCAAATTCTCATGATGTTCCTCAATACTTTTAGAATATATGAGAATGTCGTCCAAGAATACGAGCACAAATTTGTCCAAGTATTCTTGAAAGATATTATTCATTAAATTCATAAATACTATAGGTGCATTAGTTAATCCAAAAGGTAAAATCGTGAACTCATAATGTCCATACCTTATTCTGAAAGTTGTTTTATGAATATCCTCATCCTTAATTCATAATTGATGATATCCAAATCGAAGATCTATCTTAGAATATACTAATGCTCCATGCATCTGATCAAATAAATCATCAATCCTAGGGAGTGGGTATCTATTCTTGATTGTTTCTTTGTTTAACATTCTATAATCAATGCACAATCTAAGGGTTCCATCCTTCTTTTTCACAAAAATTATAGGTGCTCCCCAAGGTGAAACACTTGGTCTAATCAAACCTTTAGAAAAAATTTCTTGCAACTGAGCCTTAAGCTCTACTTCTATTCGTGTAGTAGTCATTGTTATCCAAATTCACCCCTCAAGGTAAATTTGATAACATGCTTCAAATTCTTTATCCCAAGCAAGTAGATCGATTCAAGGCCCAAAATCATGTTTTTCGAGGTCCCCTCGCCTTTTCTAACTCTCCCATCCAAGAAGAAATCCCAACGAGTTAGAAAGAATGGAAAAAATGCAAAAATATGGTTGCAGGACTATTTTGAGGCATTTTGGGTCTGAAGGGCTCGGGTCGTACCAGTTCAGGTTGAACTGAGGTTCGTCGTACCAAACTTGAGGCCGAAAAAATGAAGAAAATCAGCTAAGTCCTAGTCCAAAGCGATCATGGGATAATTGGGACATCGGGATGTGTGGATGCGAAAATCAATCATCCGAAAGAGGGAAAAAATTGCCTAAGTCTTGTTTCGAGCAAATGATGCAGGACATTCGGGCCAAAGTACGTGCATGGACACGGATCGGCTGGTTTGGTGCAAGTTAGTCCATTTCGGCGGTTCGGAGATATTTGTCCTAGGTAGTCCAGGACAGTTGGGACAAAAGTACGCGGAGGATGTGAACCGGCTGATTCGGCCGAAGTAGGAGACTTTCATCCGTGACAGTTTGGGACATCCGGGACAAAGGTATGCGGAGGATGCGAAAAGCCGAAGGAGCCGAGAGCGAATGGAATCTCGCCACGTGTCTTCACCACAAAATGGAACAAGGGAGCCCGATTCGGCGAAGCAGGAGATTTTCATCTAGGACATCCAGGGCCAAGGTACGCACGAGAGACGCGTGGGATGTGAAAAGGTGAAAATGCCGAAAAGAGACAAGGAGGCCCGCGGACAAATCAAGAACGTGCCATGTGTCGAAAGGTTGAAAAAGTTGCTTTAAGTGTTTGGCTCAAGGTAAAAATGTGCCCCTCGGCCCCGAAATAATAAAAAATAGTGCCACGTGTCCAAGTTTAAAGGCATGAAAGGAATTTTCGTTGAGGATGAACCTGCATGAATGAATCGAGCTTGACATGTGTCATCCAAGTGGCAAAGTGCGGAAAAAAATTCAAATATTTTCCCGCCGATCCATTTTGGCCTGTTTTTGCCCTAAATCTTCAGATCGCCATAACTTTCGATCCAGAGCTCATATTTTCGCGTTCTTTATATCAATGGAAAGTTGGTGAAATTATCTACATGATTCCAGGGTCAATCTTGCATTTTGGTTTAGTTTGGAGAGAGAAAATAAAAAACACCTCTGGCACGTGATAATGGCCAGAAATGACATTTCAACAACCAACTTAAATGTAAAATACAGTCGCCGCTTTTGCTAGGGTTCTCACCTACCGCCATAATGAGATGAATTAAATGCAACCTAGAAGTGGTTGGGGTAGATCTAGATTTTCTCTCTCTTCTCTCTCATTCTTCCTATAAATTATAAGGAGGGGCTTCTTTTAAAGGTGGAACATTCTGTTTTGCCCCTCCCTTCTTCTCTTTTAAGTGAGTGAATTTATGGAATTCAAACCTCCCATTTAAAACCAGTAATGCAACTTCGCCTCTTGGCATTTTGTAGTGTATTGTATCGATCTTTGGAGCAAGTAATGCATGTCTGTGGATGATTCTCAACCCTCTCTGTGTTCATTTGCATCCTCCTGATCTTTCACTACAAATTTTGTTATTTGTGCATGATCTTGCATCACATTTGAATGGTTTGTGTTTATTGGCAAGATAGGTGTTCTTCATTCCTCGGTGCATCACCTCTGTTAGCTTAGGTTTATTTTTATGCATCTTCTTACCCTGTCTCCTTGGCAAGATTAGATTAGGTTTTGAGTAAACCCTCTGCATTTTTTGTGTGCATCTGAACAGAGGAATAGGAACTAGCCTTCTCTGGAGATTCCTTTCTCATTTTTACAAGTCCCACACTTGGAGAAAGGATTCCATGTTGTGCAATCACATTGGATGCTAGTATGATCAACCTAGAAATCTGATCAACATCCAGGGGTGCTGTGATTCCACACTAATAGTTCTGGCATGCCCGGTGGGACATTAGAGGTCTTCACAACATTGCAACAAGATCGATGTGCACTTGTTGTAAGTTCCAGCTTTGAAGGAGCTTTAAAATCACACATCTGGTGACTCCAAAAGAGGCATAATCCGCTTGGTTTCAGCAGTCCAAGCCTGGAAAATTTATGAGAAGAATACAGACCAGGTCAAGAACTAGGGAGGAAGGATTGTTTGTTTATCTAGCACCTATCTCTAGGTAGAGAAAGAAGGGGAAGAAGAGCTCAAAGATCACCATCTCCACCTAACCGGACTTTGTCTACACCTCCACCTGGTAGACCTTTTCTCGCATCAACAAGAGTTCTCAGGCCAATCAGAATGGCACAACCACCAATCCCTTTGTCAACTTCACTGGCAGTAGCCCACTTGCCCTCAATGCACAGAATCCAGTTCCAATTGCAGCATTGAAGAACATTCCATTTTTCACTGGAGAAAATCATACCACTCCTGGTGATCATGTCAAAGACATTGCTAACGTCTGTGCAATCCATGAGATAAATGAAATGGATGTGGCTATCAAATTGCTGGCATCTTCATTCAAAGGGAAGGCATTGCAATGGTTTAGGAGCCTTGGAGCTGGTTCTATCACAAATTGGAATCAGTTATGCATAGTTCTCCATGAGCAGTTTGGGGAAAAGGGAGACAATTTGTCTCTACTAGAACAATTGACAACTATCAAGAGAGCTCCCAACGAGTAGCTGACTGACTTCAACTTCAGATTTCAAAGGTCTTGGGAGAGGATTCTAGTGGCAGTAAGGCCAGCAGCAGAAGGTGCTTTTCTATACTATCTTAAGGCTTTGAATTCTGATATTTCTATGTTAATTCAATCTATGGGAGGCACAACCTTACCTGCTACTTATAGCATTGCCATTAGAGCCGAAAACTATCTTATTCAAGCTGGTAAACTGGCTCCTAGGCCTCCCATGCCCTTGTATCCAAACTTAGAAAATCCAAGCACTAGTCAAGCACCCACTTTGGCTCCTATTCCCACTCCTAGAAATCAAAGTTCAAATGAGACTTCTACTTCATCCTCTAGTGCTTTAAATGAACTCCAAGAGGTCATGAAACAATTACAAAATTTGGGAAATGAGCTGGTTACTATCAAAAGACAGCAAGCTCAAAGTGCTAGACCATATCAGCCTCAAGCACAGTACCAGGCTAGGCCCCCATACCAACAAAATAGGTCACCAACTCAGGCTACAAATCAAAATCAAAGCCAAGTAAGGCCTCCCGCTAATAGACCATTTCAGCCCTATAACCCCAATGTCATATCTTCTTCTAAAGCATTAGTGCCAGTTCAAAATAACATGGCCCAAGAATATGATTGGTGTTTCCCATGCAGTCAGCCACATAACCAATCAATGTGCTTTAACGGTGCATTAAATCAAGCTCTTATGGTGCAAACCATTGGTGGGTCACAAGAGTCCAGCCATGAAGAGGATCAGCAACAAGAAGCACCTCAGCAAGGAACATCTCCGAATGAAACTACTCTTGTCAATTGGTAGGCTGAAGATTTCTGTGGTATGAATCAAATACCCTCTCAAAGTGTTGCAGCCAACACAAGGTCAAAAAGGAGAAATTTGGGTGAAGGACAGCCATTAGCTCCAAATAATCCACAACCTTCTACCACTCCACAAGCCGCTAGCAAACAAAATGTAGTTCCAAACACGCAAGGGGCACCCAAACCAGCTCCTAAACCAACTCAAATGCCAGTTGCTGCTGCCCATGTGCAAGGAATGAATGTGCAGGCCAAGGGATAGCAGAGGGATAATTCATCTCCATTCAGTATCATTGATCAGATGAAGAAGACAAATGTAAACATATCAATGTGGGAATCACTATCTATCCCAGGACAAAGAGATTTCCTACAAGCTACCATGAAGGACTGGTCAACTTCAAATCAACAGGTCCAAATGCAAGAGAAGGTACTCACAAATGCTGCCCAACCTGAAAGAAATCATGGAGGACAGCAAGGTAAAATGTTGAAACCCCCTCCTTTTTATGTCTCGTTAATCATTGGAAACCAATTGGTGCACAATTGCATGATTGATTCCGGGGCAAGTAGCTCAGTAATGCCCAAGCAAATAGCTGATCAGCTAGGGCTTCAATATGAAGTCATCTCCAAGGGTGTAGTGCAATTAGATGGGACAACAGTGACAACGGTTGGAGTAATCAAAGGTTTGAGCCTCACACTACACGCATGTCCCAACGTAATAGTATTACAAGATGTGTCAGTCATAGACCTGCCACCACTCTTTGCATTGTGCTTGTCAAGAGACTTCACTGCTAAAATTAGAGGCTATCTTTTGGTAGATTGGTCACACATGTTGTTTAGAACAAGGTATGGAACTAAGGCCACAATCAGATCTGAACCTATCACAAACTTTCACATTGAGCCTTACACTCCAAGCCAAATCAATACCAACTGTTCGGCGTTTGATCAAGAAGATTATCCAAGCACTGATGAAGCTGACACCAAGGTTGGAAGCATCCCAGATTTGACTCTTGATGAATGGGCAAGCAAGGTGCATGCTTTTGATCCTTATCAAGAAATAGAAGAATCTGAGCTAGGAGTTTATTGTTTACATGAAGAGAATCAACCTCTCCCCAGCATCACCAAGCCAGATCATAAAGACAAGAATGAAGTATGGCAATTTTTCTTTGATGGGTCAAGGAGTAGACAAGGTGCAGGAGGAGGAGCTATGCTCATTTCTCCACAAGGTACAAAGTATTACTCAGCCTTCCGTTTTTAGTTTTCTTGCTCAAACAATACAGCTGAGTATGAAGCCTTAATTCATGGACTGCACTGGGCAAAGAAGAAAGGCATCAAGAATTTGCAAGTATTTGGTGATAGTGAGCTGATCGTAAACCAAGTTAAGGGGCAGCATGCTGTCAAGAATAATCTGCTCAAGTGCTACAAAAATCGGGTATGGGATCTTATGGAAGATTTTGAAGCTTTTAGCATCAATTCCATCCCAAGAAAAAGGAATGAAGTAGCGGACAGACTGGCAGCAATTGGGGCTGCATTTGACGTTGTAGAAAATATCAAAAGTGAAAAATCTCAGCCTCATATCAAAGTGGTTGTGAGACCAGCTGTTCAGATAATAACACAAGTTGGCAAGTCTTCGAGAATGATCAGCAGATTGTTAATTTCCTGCAAGAAGAAGCTGAGTTCTCCGCGAGGAATCAAGACAAGTTGGAGCAGCAGTATGGTGACCAAGTGGTGTAGCTAAGAACTAACAAATTACCAAAAGGCCTCATAACCTTGGAGTCAATCTTCAACCCGAATGATCAGTTCGAAGGAGAAAGTGAACATTCAAGTAAAGGGTGAAGATTCAGAACCTATTTTAGTAGATGAAGGCAAGACATTGCAAATCGGCAAAGTAAGTACTCCATAAGAGAAATCTAATTTTGTTTAGCTTTGTCAAGAGTTCCCAAATGTCTTCGCTTGGACTTACAAAGATTTAAGAGGTTTTAACCCAAAGTTGGCACAACATACTATTGAGTTGGATCCAGAATCCAAGCCTGTCAGGCAAAAGCAAAGGCCAGTAAATCCTCATATCGAACCTCTCATGAGAAAAGAGTTAAGCAAGCTCATTGAGGCCAGTATCATCTTCCCCATCAAACACTCAAGTTGGGTTGCAAACTTGGTGCCGGTAAGAAAAAGAAATGGAGAAATAAGATTGTGTGTGGACTTTCGTGATCTAAATAGAGCATCACTCAAGGATCATTATCCGCTTCCATCAATGGAACAAATATTACAGGTTGTAGCTGGTTCAGAAAGGTTTTCATTGCTAGATGGATATTCAGGCTATAATCAGATAATGGTGAAAGAAGAAGATCAATTCAAGATGGCCTTCACTACAAAATGGGGCACGTATGCTTACAAGAAGATGCCATTTGGACTATCAAATGCTGGAGCAACATTTCAGCGAGCTATGGATATGGCATTCAAAGGCTTAATCAACAATATAGTGCTAGTATACCTAGATGATGTCACTGTCTTCTCAAAGAATGCAGCAGACCATCTCTTTCACCTTAGACAAGTGTTTCAGAGGTGTAGAAGGTTTGGAGTGTCGTTGAATCCAAATAAGTGTATATTCTTGGCACACGAGGGCAAATTTTTGGGTCACATTGTCTCTAGGGAAGGGCTAACAATTGATCCTGAAAGGGTTGAAGCCATCCGAACACTTCCATTGCCACACCACAAGAAATATCTTCAAAGCTTCTTAGGAAGGATAAACTTTGTCCGCAGATTTGTGCCTAATTTTTCCACTCTTGTGAAGCCTTTAACAATGATGTTGAAGAAGAGTCTAGCATTCAAATGGATAGCAGAAGGCAAAGAGAGTTTTGAAAACATCAAGCATGCAATATCACAAGCTCCAACTCTTATCAACCTAGACTTTTCAAAAGACTTCATGTTGTATGTGTTTGGAGGATCAGATACAATCTCAGCTATCTTGACACAGCTGAATAGAGAAGGTTCAGAACAACCCATAGCATTCTTCAGTCAAACCTTGGAAGATTACGAAATAAAGTATTCTTTCATCGAAAAGCATGTCCTTGCCGTCATCAGGAGCTTGAAGAAGTTCAGACACTTGGTCTCGAACAATAAGATTCAACTGCTGGTGTCTCATGCTGGTGTCAAGGACTTCCTCCTAAACAAGGATTTAAATGAGAAGAGAGCAGGTTAGATCACTCGGGTGATGGAATATGATATTGAAATCAAAGTGACCAAGCTAGTTTGTGGCAAAGGTTTGTGTGAGCAGCTCGCTTCCAAACAACCAGACGACTCAAAAGGTGAAGAAGATGTTGTCCTACTACTACAGAATGATCAAGAACAACCAGCTGATGATGCACTCATCCCATGTTGGACTCAAGACTTGGTGCATTACCTCCAAATAGGCTTGTGCCCTCCAGAAGTGAGCAAGGCAAAGAGGAGATACTTTAGATTACAAGCTATCCCGTATGTACTCATTAATGGTATCTTGTTCAAGAAGGACATCCATGGTGTTCTATTAAGATGCATTGGAATAGGTCAAGTTGAGAAGATCTTACATGAGTTCCATGACTGGGGAAGCAGGAGGCCACTTTGCTCCACGAGTGACAGCTCTCAAAATCATGAGAGCTGGTTACTATTGGCCTACTGTGTTCAATGATTGCTACTCATGGGTCAAAAAATGCAAGAGATGTGCATTCTTCATAGGAAAAGAGAGGTTAGCAGCGCTGCCCCTTCGTCCAATTTTAGTAAATCAGCCATTCATGCAATGGGGATTGGACTTCATTGGGGTTATCAATCCCAATTCAAGTCAAGGTCACAAGTGGATACTTACAACAATGGATTATTTCACCAAGTGGACCGAAGTAGTGGCACTCAAGGAGGCAAATGAATCTAATATCTTAGATTTCTATGAAGGGATAGTCACGAGGTTTGGTGCCCCTACCACTATCATATCAGATAATGCATTGGCATTCCTTGGCACAAAGATCACTGAATGGGCGGTCAAGAATTGTGTGTATCTCAAAGACTTCATCAAATTATTACCCTCGAGCATGGCCAAGCCGAGTCTACGAACAAGAATCTACTAAGAATCATCAGAAGGACTATTGATGAGAATCAAAGGACTTGGCACACAAAGCTCAAATCATCCCTATGGGCTGATAGGATCACACCCAAGAGGTCTACAAGAAGCTCTCCATACAAGCTTGTGTACGGGAAAGAAGCAGTTCTACCTATATCACTTGAGTTGCCAGCATTGGAGCTCATGAAACAGTTGGAACTAGCTGAGTTTGAACCCATGGAGGTTAGATATGTAGAATTAATGGAGCTCCAAGAAGTTAGAGAGCATGCAGCCCAAGCAATAGAGAAGGATCAAGCCTTGATCAAGAAGACTTTTGATAAGAAAGCCAAGGCTAGAACCTTCCAGATTGGAGATCTAGTGTTGAAATGGGATGCAGATCGTGTAAAGCCAGGAAAGCATTCCAAATTTGATGCCATCTGGAGTGGCCCTTACATGATCATTGGATGCAAAGGTAGCAATGCCTTCCGACTGACTAAGTTGGATGGTGAAGAATTGTAGATTCCGGTCAATGGGATCTATCTCAAATGTTGCTACTAGAAAGAAAGCTTCTCACCCTTGTAAATATTAATTTAGAATTTCCATTCCTCTAAGTGCTTATGCACATTGTACTGTTGTTAGAGTAGTTTTATTCCCCTAAGTGCTTGTGCACATGTCCTATTGCTTCTAGTATGTGCGTGTTTGCAGTTCATCAAGCTCCTGGAAAAGAATTGCAGCCACAGGAAAACCAGCTCAACGAATGTTTCAATATCTCAAGGACACAGGTTTGAATTTCAGATCAGCTGAGAGGTTATCAAACAGACTCCATACCCAATGGATTGCTACAAGCAGCTGGTCGTTCTTCATCTAGCAGGTAGATAATCCCGCTGAGTCGCCAAAATTGTTATCCAAATTCACCCCTCAAGGTAAATTTGATAACATGCTTCAAATTCTTTAGTCCCAAGCAAGTAGATCGATTCAAGGCCCAAAATCATGTTTTTTGAGGTCCCCTCGGCCTTTTTCTAACTCTCCCATCCAAGAAGAAATCCCAACGAGTTAGAAAGAATGGAAAAAATGCAAAAATATGGTTGTAGGACTGTTTTGAGGCATTTCGGTCTGAAGGGCTCGGGTCGTACCAGTTTGGGTTGAACTGAGGTTCGTCGTACCAAACTTGAGGCTGAAAAAAATGAAGAAAATCAGCTAAGTCCTAGTCCAGCAAACATGGGGACAATTGGGGCATTGGGATGCGTGGGACGTGAAAAGCTGAATCGGCCGAAAGAGGGAAAAAATTGCCTAAGTCTTGTTTCAGATAGTCCAGGGACATCTAGGCCAAAAGTATGTGCGGGACACGGATCGACCGGTTTGGCGCAAGTCAGTCCATTTCGGGTGGTTTGGAGATATTTGTCCCAGGCAGTCCGGGACAGTTGGGACAAAAGTATGTGGAGGACGCGAACCGACCGATTCGCCGGCCAAGTAGGATACTTTCATCTGTGACAATTTGGGACATCCGAGACAAAGGTACATGGAGGACGCGAAAAGCCGAAGGAGCCGAGAGTGAATGGAATCTCGCCACGTGTCTTCACCGCAAACAGGAACAAGGGAGCCTGATTCGGCCAAGGTGGAGATTTTCATCCTGGGACATCCAGCCAAAGGTACGCGAGACGCGTGGGATGTAAAAGGTGAAAAGGCTGAAAAGAGACAAGGAGGCCCATAGACAAATCAGAACATGCCACGTGTCGGAAGCTTGAAAAGTTGCTAAGTGTTTGGCTCAAAAAAATGCGCCTCGGGCCCGAACTAATAAAATAGTGCCACGTGTCCAAGTTTAAAGGCACGAATGGAATTTTCAAAGGATGAACCCGTGAACGAATCATAACTCGACACGTGTTATCCAAGTGACAGAGCGCGAAAAAAATTCAAATATTTTCCCGCCAATCCGTTTTGGCTTGTTTTCTCCTAAATCTTCGTATCACCATAACTTTCGATCTAGAGCTCGGATTTTCGCGTTCTTTATATCAATGGAAATTTGGTGAAATTATCTACATGATTTTAGGGTTAATATTGCATTTTGGTTCAGTTTGGAGAGAGAAAATCAAAAAAATGCCTCGACACGTGATAATGGCCAGAAATGATGTTTCAACAACCAGCTTAAATGCAAAATATAGCTCGCCGCTTTTGCTAGGGTTCTCACCTACCGCCATAATGAGATGAATTAAATGCAACCTAGAAGTGGTTGGGGTAGATCTGGATTTCCTCTCTCTTCCCTCTCTCATTCTTCCTATAAATTGTAAGGAGGGGCTTCTTTCTAAAGGTGGAACATTCTGTTTTGTCCCTCCCTTCTTCTCTTTGGTAGGCGAATTTGTGGAGTTCAAACCTCCCATTTAAAACTGTAATGCAACTTTGCTCTTGGCATTTTGTAGTGTATTGTATCGATCTTTGGAGCAAGTAATGCATGTCTGTGGATGATTCTCAACCCTCTCTTGTGTTCATTTGCATCCTCCTGATCTTTCACTGCAAATTTTGTTATCTGTGCATGATCTTGCATCACATTTGAATGGTTTGTGTTTATTGGCAAGATAGGTGTTCTTCATTCCTCGGTGCATCACCTCTATTAGCTTAGGTTTATTTTTATGCATCTTCTTACCCTGTCTCCTTGGCAAGATTAGATTAGGTTTTGAGTAAACCCTCTACATTTTTCGTGTGCATCTGAACAGAGGAATAGGAACCAACCTTCTCTGGAGATTCCTTTCTCATTTTTACAAGTCCCACACTTAGAGAAAGGATTCCATGTTGTGTAATCACACTGGATGCTAGTATGATCAACCTAGAAATCTGATCAACATCCGGGGTCTTTTGATTCCACACTAACAATCATTTGATACTAAAAGGAACGATAACCAGATCATACCAAGCCAAGAACATAGATGCTAATAAAACACCACAATCAATAAGATGAAAGCAATTCACCAGAATAACTTTACACAAAACCTTTGCAAAAAAATGAGCAGCAATATCATATATTATTATGGAACTCAATGAAATACAATGAGAATGGGCCTTACTTATATAGGCAAGGAATAACAATCTAAGAACTAGTCAAGGTCGTAGATCAAGCCATAAATCATGGAAAGAACTAGTCATCAAAGAACTAGTCAAGTCCATAGATTTATGAGAGAACTAGACATCAAGGATCTAGTCAATACCATAGATCAAGGAAATAACTATACCTAACAACTAGATAATATCTCCTAATATCTAAATAAATAAAAAGAAATATCCACACACATAAGTGGGTGAGGATAAATACAATAAAGGTAAATAATGTACCTAGGTGAACATGAGCTAAGGTAAATACCTACTCTAACACCCCCCCTCAAGTGAAGCTAGGGGCCAAAATAGAAGTGGCATGTCCACAGTATGAGTCCCGAAACTAGGCCTGATGAGGTACTCATGTATAATATATCCATGAAGAAATCTCAAACCAAAAGAAGGAAAGAATCTCTGTTATAAGGAAAGAGAAAGAAGAATAAGGAAGATGTTCTCACGAACACCCCCTAAGAACAACTTCCAAAACCCCAAGCATTCCATGCAACTCAAGGTAGCAAGGTGATTCAAAAGGCTTTGTAAAGATGTCTGCAACTGTTGCTTTGAGTCGAAAGGTACTCAAGCAAAGAACTCCATCCCGAATGTGCTCTTTGAATGAAGTGGATGTGTATCTCGATATGCTTGGTCCACTTTGGTGCTCAATCGGGTTACGAAATGTGAATTGCAATTTGGTTGTCACACCAAAGTACAGTTAGTGAATCCTGTGGGAATCCAAACTCTATCAATAATGGTGAAGCCAAAGAATCTACTGACTCACTTGTAATTTCTGCCTGTACTCTACCTCGAAGATGAAAGTGCAATAGCCTATTAATTTTTTTATGCCCAAGCAATCGGAGAAGAACTAAGACAAAAAGATAGCCGTAAGTGGAACGCTGTCATCAATGGAACCTGCCCCATCTCGAATCGTATACCCAACCAACCGAGTAGATCCCTAGTGCGGTGTAGGCCAAAGTGGGAAGTGTCATGAAAATAGCGCAAAATCCTTTTAGCGACTGTCGGTGACTACTATGAGGAGAATGTGCAAACCAAGATACAAGTCCTACTACAAATGAAATATCGGGTGAGTATGGGTCAAGTACATGAGACCCCAACCAACTACCTATACAATGTAGGATCACAAAGTTGTGTGGTACATGTGGATGTAAGAGTAACTCTAGACTAAAAAGGAGATGGACTTGGCTTGTAATCAGCCATATCAAAGTGCCTAAGAAGATCATGGGTTTACTTTTTTTGACTCAAATGAATCCATGAATCTGTCTGAGAAATTTGCAAACCAATGAAATAATGCAATAGCCTAAGATATGTCATGTCAAACTATGTAGAAAGTTCCCTCTGAATACTCTGAATGTGGGAAGAAGAGTTGCTAAGTAAGTAACAGATCATCAACATACAAGAC
The DNA here is from genome assembly GCA_018340775.1 of Taxus wallichiana var. yunnanensis. Classification (NCBI taxonomy): domain Eukaryota; kingdom Viridiplantae; phylum Streptophyta; class Pinopsida; order Cupressales; family Taxaceae; genus Taxus; species Taxus wallichiana. The sequence continues at coordinate 1,008,146 of CM031235.1, forward strand.
AAGTATCACAATATCCTCACCAACATGTTGGAGATACACTGTATGATCAAAATGGCAACGAACAAAACTAGTAGATAGAAGAAAAGAATCCATATTCTCATACCAAGCTTGAGGGGCTTGTTTGAGACCATAGAGAGACCTTCGGAGCTGACAAACAAGAGAAGAATCCTGAACAAATCTAGTCAGCTGCTCCATATATATTTCCTCTTTTAGATCTGCATGTAAGAAGGAACTCTTCACGTCCATCTGGTATATGGGCCACCCTTGTGATGCAGCAATAGAAAGTACAAGGCGTGTAGAATCCATCTTGGCAATGGGTGCAAGTCTCAGAGTAATCAATACCTTCGATTTGTGAAAAACCCTTTACAACAAGACGAGCATTATACTTGTCAATGGACCCATCAGCTATGTATTTGGTTCGGTATACCCACTTACACCTAACCATCTTTCTTCCTTTAGGAAGAGATACCAAATCCCAAGTATGATTCTTCATCAAAGAAGAATACTCAGTTGTCATTGCATCATCCCACTCATGTATCCCATGAGCCTTTGAAAAACACTATGGATCCTTAGAAACTGCACCACATAAAGTCCAACTGTAGAATGTGTGTGATGATGCCTAGTGGGTGGAAGATCCTCTATGAAAGGTGCTGCCTCAGAAAATGTAGCACAAGCCCACTTAGGCATAGTGAAAACATCAGTGGGAATAGGATCCTCAATGACATCTATAACCTCCTCATCAATCTCCTCAAAGAAAATATCCTCAAGATGAGATGAAGAAGAATAAGGAATGGAAGAAGATGAAGAATCATGAGGAGTGAAATGCTCATCAAACTAAACATGTGTTTGAAAAATAACATCATGTGTATTAGGATCTAAAAGATGATAATCTCTCATGTCCTCACAATACCCTACAAAGATCAAGGGTTTACTCTTCTTATCCAAAGCTTTCCTTTTCTTCTTTAGCACAAAGGCCCAAGCATGGCTCCCAAAGACTTGAAAAAATGATACATCTAGCTTAGTGTTGGACCAAGCTTCCTCTGGAGTCAAATGCTCAAGTGCTTTGTGTGGTGTGCGATTCTAAATATAGTTAGCACAATTAACTACTTTTGCCCAATAGATATGAGGTATATCTCTAGAATGCATCATATAGTTAGCCATTTCCTTCAAAGTTCTATTCTTCCTTTATGCTAATCCATTCTGTTGTGGAGTATGAGGAACAAAATGCTGGTGAATAATGCCTTGAGTTTCCAAAAATTTAGAAAAATCATTGCTGAAGTACTCCCCCATTATCAGTGTGAAGGTTCTTTATGCTACTAGAATATTGTTTCTCGACCAAAGCCTTGAAGAATTTGAAGTGTGAAAAAACATCACTTTTGTACTTGAGAAAATAAACCCAAGTACGCCTCAAGAAATTATCAATAAATGTAAGTGCATACTTAGCTCCATTGAAAGATGGGGTAGGAAAAACCATCAAGTCACTATGCACAAGCTCAAGTGGTGAAGAAGCTCTCTTAGACAAATTCTTAGGAAAAGGATCTTGGTGTTGTTTCCCTAATGCACAACCATGACAAACTCCCTCAAGACAAGAAACTCTAGGAAGACCATCTACCATACCATGAGTGCTCAACTCCTTCAAATATCTATAATTAAGATGTCCAAATCTTTCATGTCAAAGCTTACTCTCTGAATTTGAATGAGAAACCAATCATGTCCCTATAGAAGAAGTGTCATCAAAACCTTCAAAGTGATATAGTCTTGAACTATGATCAACAATACCCTGAGAAACAAGTGAAAAAGGCTCCAACAAAGTTCTTACTTCTGCCCCATGTGGTGTAAAAGTCACTGTTTTCCCTTGACTAGAATGACAAATTTGATATACAGAAAGCAAATTTGTAGTGATGTTAGGAACATATAGTGCATCTTGGATATTTCCACCATCAAGTTATATATCACCTTTTCCCTCAACAGAAAGAAAGGAAGAATCTCCAACCTCAATTTTAGAAGTAGAACTCAAACCTAGAGAAACAAAAGACTCCTTGGAAGAAGTCATGTGATGAGAAGCACCATAATCTATAACCCAATTGTCTGTAAGTGGTGACTGAGATCTTCCAACAACATTAAGTGATTTTCCATGCTGATTAGAAGGAGGTGGAGTGGAGATAGAAATTTTTGTTTCTTGACTGCATCCTCTAAGGCTTGCATTCACTTATAACACCTATTTTCTTCATGATTACTACCCCCACAAAAAGAGCATGAACAACTACACTTATTCTTGGATTTAGAATACTCCTTGGGTTTTGAGTTTTTTTCTTTGGGTTTAGGAGCATTTTGAGATGGAGAAGGTGTGGATTTGGTTTTACTATTTGGTTTTCCCTTACCCTTAGGATTAGATGCAACTAATGCCTTTTGAGAGGTGGAAGACTCAAGGTGAGATAATTTGGATTCTTCCCTAGTAAGTCTAAATGTTTCTAAGTTAGGCATTTTGAAGGTGTCACCTAAGGTGTCCATGCTAGAGAAAAAGGTAGAAGAAAAATTTTGGAATGGTCCTCTCAACTTGGATAGAATCAAGTAAACACACTCTTCATCTTTCTTATCTCTTCCACTCTCCTTCAACTATGTCAACAAATGCCCGAACTTGGTACGAGAGTCTATAATTGTTGGAAAATCTTCGGGATTAAGAGAGGCGATCTCAATTTTAAGTTGCATAGCTCTCATATTATCCACCTTACCAAATAAATCATCTAATTTCTCCCATATTTTGAAAGGAGAGTCACACTTTTCCAAATGAAATAAAATATCATCACTTACATAAGTTCCAATCTGTTGGTCCGAAAATCTGTCGCGTGGACAGATCTATGGATAGACGAGCCAACAGTGTGCAGGGCTTAGCCCCTCTTTGAGACAGCAAAGCGAAACTGGTTTATTGCTATTTCTACTAGCAGGAACCTATGCAAGTCTCATAGATTCTGCCTTCGGGGGTTGGGATCTCATCCCAGTAGAGTGTTCCAGGCTGCGAAAAGAAAGGAATGAAAGAGGGAGAAGAGAAAGAACAGATCCGAAGGGAGAAAAGAAATGAATTCCAAAGCAGAAAGGTCAGAAGATTTATGTTTTTAGTTTGGTAGTAAACAGAGCCAAACCTACTTGCATAAATAAACAAAGCAATACTGATAAACAAATGACGGAAAAGTAGATATGAATCCAACAGATTAAACACATACAGATCTAACGTAAGAAAGATCTAATGTATAACACAGCTATTGAGCACAAAGTCTGAATAATTGTATTACTGTTCTCTTCTGTTACAAGAAAGCTCAAAGTCTTTCTCTCCTCACTTCTATTTCTATCTAAAAATGTTCACCCCCTCATAATACAACAAGTATTGGGGTATTTATAGAAGAAGGAGAGAAAAGAAGGCAAAAAGGAGCCAACAACCTATTTACAAAGATATTTACAAAAGGGCGCACTTTTCATTGTGTCAGCAGGAACTTATCAGCGCCTTTTGAAATGGGCGCACATATCAGCATGTCGACACCACATTATCAGCGCCTTTGGAAATGGGCGCACTTATCAGCATGTCGACATGAACTTATCAGCGCCCTTTGGCGCACCTTTCGGCGTGTCAGCATGAACTTCCTCGCGCCTTTTCATCGTGTCAGCATGAACTTGTCAGCGCCCTTTGGCGCACCATTCAGCATGTCGACAGGAATTTATCAGCGCCCTTTGGAAATGGGCGCACATATCAGCATGTCAACACGAACTTCCTTGCACCCTTTGGCGCACTGTCACAGCATGTTGACATGAATTTATCAACGCCCTTTGGAAATGGGCACACTTATCAGCATGTCGACACCACATTATCAGCGCCCTTTGGCGCACCATTCATCATGTCAGCACGACAATGTCAGCGCCCTGCTCAAAAAGACTGAAAAATGGCTAAGTCCTTAAAACTTGATTTTCGGAAGAGAATTTTGGACTTCTTTCGAACGTTGTCAAACTTCCTTGGGGCCAAAACAAAATTTTTGGGTATGGTTACCTGCAAATTGCCCTTGACAATTTTGCAGGATAACAGCTGGCTCTTTCTGGGGACTATCTTTGAGTGAAACTTAAGGGTAGAGAATCCCAGATCTTCATGTGCCTATCCATTGGGTAACAGAGTCAAAAACAAGGGCGACCGGAGGGCGAACAAAAGGAACACACAACAAACAGAAAAGAAACACACGACAAAAACAAACACACAACTAAAGCAAACTGTACAAAGAAGAGAGCAAGCTCTACTTCCTGAAGATCTTCAGATGCTGCCCGCTATAGGGAAGCGGGAGCTCAGTTCCATCCAGATACGAGAGATAGAAACTATTCTCTCCGTTGAGTTGCTTGATTTTGAAGGGCCCTCTCCATAGGGAATCAAACTTTCCGTGCATGCCCTTTGGCTCTCTTCGCTTGTCCCACAAAAGGACGAGATCTCCCACTTGAAAATCTCTTTGCTTGGCCTTCTTATCGAAAAGCCTCTTAACTTGATTCTGATGTTCAGTGATCCTGTCGATCACTCTCACTCTCTTTTCTTCAAGTGCTGCCAAATACATGATTCTCTTTTCTAGAGAATTCTGGAAAGTTTCATCTTCAATCGCTCGTGCCAAGCGCAGAGCAGGAAGTTCCGTGGAAATGGGAAGTTCGGCATCAGTGCCATATAACACTTGAAAAGGTGACATGCCGAGCGATCTCTTGGGAGTAATGCGGTCCGCCCACAAAGCATCGTACAAAGACTTGTGCCACATTCGCTGATTCGATTCCACCAGTTTTCGTATGATGGCCACCAAGTTCTTGTTGCTGGATTCCACTTGACCATTTCCCTGAGGATAATAATCTGAGGCATGAGCCAAAGTTATTCCATACTCATAACAAAAACTAATGACTTCTCGAGAGGAGAAGTTAGAAGCATTATCAGCAACGATTTTGTTTGGAACGCCGAACCTGACAATGATATTCTCTTTGATAAAACTGCAAACCACCTCAGAAGTGGCATGCTTGACGGGTATGGCTTCCACCCACTTAGTGAAGTAATCCGTTGCTGTAAGGACATAGCTATGTCCGGCACTCGATTGAGGATTGAGTGCGCCAATAAAATCAATTCCCCATTGCCTGAATGGTTCATTGATAATGACCGGCCTTAGGGGAAGGGCAGCCAACTTGGGCTTGCCGACGAATTGTTGACAGGGTTCACACTTTGCCACCCAGGTAGCCGCATCTTGAAAGAGTGTTGGCCAATAATACCTGGCTCGAATGATCTTATGTGCTGTCACAGAAGAAGAAAAATGGCCTCCACAGGCTGAATTGTGAAAACTTTCCAGCAGTTTCACTTGCTGGGGCTTGTCAACACATCGCAGGAAGACACCGTCTATCCCGCGCTTATATAAACCGTCATCCCAGATGACATATTTAGCTGCCCTGAGCTTTATAGTGCGCTTCTCCTTTGCGGTTAGGTGCATTGGGCATTCGCCGTAGGTAAGGAAGAAAGCGATGTCGGAGTACCACTCATCACTAGTTGCAACAAATAAAACTAGAGGCAGAGAATCAGGTTCCTCTAGGGGGCTTTGCTCTTTGTTGGTACAGTCCTCTTTTCCTTTAGGATTTTCTGAATCTTTGTTTTCAGCCATTAGCTGACACAGGCCCTTGCCCCTTACCAGCTTGGTTGGTTTAATATCCAGGTCATATTCCTGGACCTTTGCGATCCAATCCTCTCAAACTTCCTAACTCTCTACCGAGTTAGAATTGATTTCACCGCCGTGTCAGGGACCAGCACCACCGTATGCGAGTTTAGAATGTAATACCTGAAATTCTTCACTGCTTTGACAACGGCAAAGGCATGCTTTTCCAATTGAGTCATCTTCAACTCGTGAGGCTTGAGGGGAGAACTCATGAATGCAATCGGGGATTCAATGTCTTCTGAATTCTTTTGCATTAAGATTGCAGACACAGTATGTTCCGATGCGTAGCTATACATGATGAAGTCCTTGGAGAAGTCGGGACATACCAGGACTGGTGCATGGGCAACAGAAGTTTTTATTTCTTCAAATGACCTTTTCCCTTCTTCACTCCATCTGAAAGTTGGTGACCCCTTCATCATGTTCAATATGTGGCGAGTCTTCTCGGCAAAGTCAGGAACAAAACGCCTAAGAAAGTTCACCTTTCCGAAGAAAGAATGAACACCAGTCTTGCTTGTAGGCAGAGTAAGGCTCTGAATAGCCTTAACCCTTTCAATATCTATCTTCGTTCCTTCTTTGCTAACCACATGCCCTAGCAACTTCCCTTCCGTAACTCCAAAAACAGACTTTTTGGGATTTAGGGAAATTCCATGTTCTCGGCACCTGGCCAATACTTGCTCCAAGTGATCACAATGATCACTTCGTTGTTTAGAGAACACGGTTAAGTCATCTAGATAAACTACAATGAATTTTCCCATCATACCTTTAATGCGAAAGTCCATGGCCCGTTGAAAAGTAGCACTGCATTAGTCGAAAGCCAAAAGACATCCTGTTTGTAGGCAAATGTACCCCAGGGAGTAGTGAATGCTGTTTTGAATTGATCTTCAGGCGAGACTTCAATCTGATTGTAGCCTGAGAAACCATCAAGCATAGACAGCATCTCTGATCCAGTTACTGCTTGCAGAACTTGATCCATTATCGGAAGAGGGTAGTTGTCTTTCAGTGAAGCTTGATTCAAGTTTCGGAAGTCTACGCAGATGCGTATCTCGCCGTTTTTCTTGCGCACTGGCACAATATTCGCTACCCAAGTACTGTGATGGATAGGGAAGATGATTCTTGCATCCAAAGATCTTCGAATTTCGGCCTGGATGGTACCCGAGATCTTAGGATTATAATGCCTTTGCTTCTGGCGAAAGGCTTTGACATCTTCTTTCGCCAGTATGTCATCTTTGAACGTCCTTTGGCTTGAAGGACTTTACATCGGCATAGGACCATGCCAACACATCTATATATTTCTTCAGCAACTTGACAAATTTCCGCTTCTCTTGAGGCGTGCAACATTTGCCAATGTTTACAAATTGCGGGTGTGCCTCGAACCTATATTGGTAGTTCTCGTCTCTCGGGATGAGTCGGGACCATCTTGCCTCTTCTTTTTCACAAAACGGTCATGCCTGTCAAACAGGCGCTCCAGAGAAACCAGGCCCTTCGGAATTTTATTTCCTTTGAGCTGACATATGCCGGCTTTCTCCTCTGATTCATGGTTTTGACCGTTGATTGATTCACGGCATGTAGAAGTGGATCCTTCAAAATACAACTAAATCGTCAAAATTTTCTCGATTTTTCTAGAAAGGCAATGAGGTGATTATCATCATTGAATACCCGCCAATGCTTGAGAGTTATCAGCATGCTCGGGCGGAAAACCACTTCAATGGTGTATTTGTTCATTTTCAAACCGGGTGTGGGAGCATGAGAGATCTTGAAGCGGCCAATGAATCAACCATGTCATTTTGAGCTCTCGGAATTGCCCTATCGAAAAGGCATCAAATTCTTTGATCTTTGTCCCATCTTAGCGTTACGGTAGTGCCTGAGCCTCTCATTTTTCACTTGGTAAATCCTTTTGACCTGATTTACAACTAGCTCAGCATCACCTTGTACCTTTAGATTTTTAATTCCCCTTTCCTTTGCAGCTTGCATACCGAGTAACAGAGATTCATACTCAGCAGTATTGTTAGTATTGAAAAACTGCAACTTGAAAGAAAGAGGAATTACCTCCTCTTCGGGAGATATTAGCACGATTCCGGCGCCACATCCACTAGTCGCGCAACTGCCATCAAACTGCAAGGTCCAGATCTCATTAAGATCCTTTTCTTGAACAAAAACACCCTTTGTACCCGTCTCGGTAGATAAGAAGTAGTTCCCCATCCCTGATGATTCAAAAAGGATTTGGGCTTTGGGGTCCTCAGAGCTAGTAACCAAGTACTTCTTTTGCGATTCTGGTTCTAAAGTCTGCATCACACCTTTGACGGGTATTCTAGCTTTAGACCAGTCCATGTGAATTTCTCCACCAACTTCGCTGCAAAAGCTTCTTCCCAGCAGAATTCCATAGGCTGCTGGAATGTCAGCAACGAGGACTGTCATTTTTACTCTTTTATCTAGGAAAGCCGCAAACACAAATTGTGCGTCTTTGATTTGGCCAACCAACGGAACTTGCTTGGTTTCCAATGAATAACATCTGCCGAACGGTTTGGTAAGAGTGAGGCCCAAAGCATGGGCGACTTTCGCCGGCATGACATTATCGGAAGCTCCAGGAATCAATTATGCATTGCTCAACTTATGGCTGTTGATTAGGAGAGAGAGATAGAAAGGTTCTATCTTGCCTGATGCAGATGTTGAAGCAACATTTATGCGGGATTCGGGGGAGTGGAAAGGATTCCTTTTGGGGAAACCTGCTTAGGTATAACAGCTTGACTCTGAATGTATTTGGTCAATCTCACAAGCTGTTCGGGATTTGACTGAAGGTACTCGGCTTCAGACATTTGGATCTTGGTCTTTTTTGCATGATCTATTATATCGAATGCGGCCAAGGGTTGCGTTGGTGAGGGAATGAGTCCTTCACTTCGCGATGGTGGAACAGGGTTACTGATCTTGATAGGAATATGAGGGGGCTGATTCGGAGGAGAGATGGGTGGAAAAGACTTCTTTGCAAAAGACTTAACTGGGAATTGAGTAGGAAGAGGATTACCTCTTCTAACAATGGTTGGAGGCACGTTTGACACGACCTTCTCCTTCTGCACATGGGCAGCAACTTCCGCTTCCTTTCCTTGTGAGTGGGTAAAAACAGCGTAGGATTGTCCGCTTGCATAGCCCTGAGTACTCTCTTCTTCATCAGATTCATCCTCATCAAATTCCATGTATCCAATAGTAGAGTCGCCAGTCGGCTCACCGACATCTTGATCATCTTCGTCTTGAGGCGAAGGTTCTTCATAGTACTGCTCTTCCTCTTCAATTTCGGCCAAAGCATTGACCGGAGGAGCTTCAAGCGCCAACCGTGGAGCAGTTGCAGGTAGACGCGGTCTTTGTGAAACATTGTTGGGAACGAAACTCCTTCGTGGAACGTCTCGGTATGAAGAACTAGGAGCCTGGGCCAACTGCTTTTTCAATGCGAGCAGATCATTCGCCATCTTTTGGAATGCCGGATCAGACGAAGTAGCAGGCGAGGGATCTGAAGATTTGGACTTTGATGATTCCTTTCTCAACTCGCCAGATATTATCAAATTGTCTTCTATCTGAATGGCAGCAGCCTGAGCGAGTGTCAGGGTAGCTACTCGCTCTTGAAGGAGCAAGAAGCTGACTTTTGAGCTCATGGCGTTCACGAAGAAACACTTCTGATTCTCCGGTGTTGGAAGCATGGCAGTAGGGACACGGTTGATTAATGCATTGAACCGGGTGACGAAATCACGCATAGTCTCATTGGCTTCTTTTTTCAGGTGAGTGATCCATGATAACAACGCAAATGCATCTTCTGAAGGCTTGTATCTGTCTTCAAAAGCTTCCCGCAAGGTTGCCCAACTGGTGATAGATGCGGCCGGCAAATGCTGAAACCATTCAGCTGCGGGCCCTTGTAGAGTTTCCAGAAAAAGGTGAACCGACACATCTTCGTGAGTCACGTCCAAAATACTGCATGACATAATGAAAGTAGATATGTGGGAATCCGTGCTTTGATTTCTGCTCCCCCGAATTTAGGAAAATTCTTTCGGTTTAAAGTGAGGGAGCGCGTGAACCTGGATGTGGCAAAGGAGAGGACCCATAGCATTTCCCCATGGTACCGCCATTTGAAAGGTGGAAAAAGCACACGAGTGGGAGGGTGGTTCCACTAGCGTAGCAAGGCACTACAAAGGGATGTAGATGCTCCTTGTAAAAGACTTTTTCTTCGTGGGGGTGAGACACTCCTGGATGACCGGCTAGCCGAGCTTAGCGCTGAAAAACGTGCCGGTGTTACGCTGAAATTGTGCCTTTGAAGCAGATCGAAAGTGGGATCAACTTCTCCACGGGCTCTCCTGCTGCGTAAAGGTTCACTTGCCAGCGTACCTTCCAGATCTGCGATGTTATGGCACAGATTTAAACTTTATTTTTGGGTGTACTTGCTGATTTTCTGGTTTTTCTGTCAAAAACCAGCAGCATGCACTTTTCTAGATATTTAAAAACTATCCTCTTCGAAAAACCGATTGCGGTTAATGACAAATAGTAGCGAGGATAAGATGGCAGGGAAGAATAGCAGGCTGATTTTCAGATCTGATTTTTACTTTTTCAGAGGGTTTTAAACTTTTTTAGAAAACAGTCAAAAACTCAGATCTACGGAAAAATGCTAATTTTGATAAAAACTCAGCGAACTAAAGATCTGTAACTAGGCCCGATCTATGGATCTCAGAAGAAAATTTTCAATTTCGGGCACTTTTGCAAATTTTTGGATTTTCAACAAAAAGTTCAGATTTGCAAACTGGCAGCGATTTTATTATTTTTCTGATTTTATATTATACCACCGCCATAGATCTGACAGATCTATCCGTTCCACACGATGGAGTCGTCAAAAACTGATTGGTCCGAAAATCTATCGCGTGGACAGATCTATGGATAGACGAGCCAACAGTGTGCAGGGCTTAGCCCCTCTTTGAGACAGCAAAGCGAAACTGGTTTATTGCTATTTCTACTAGCAGGAACCTATGCAAGTCTCACAGATTCTACCTTCGGGGGTTGGGATCTCATCCCAGTAGAGTGTTCCAGGCTGCGAAAAGAAAGGAATGAAAGAGGGAGAAGAGAAAGAACAGATCCGAAGGGAGAAAAGAAATGAATTCCAAAGCAGAAAGGTCAGAAGATTTATGTTTTTAGTTTGGTAGTAAACAGAGCCAAACCTACTTGCATAAATAAACAAAGCAATACTGATAAACAAATGACAGAAAAGTAGATATGAATCCAACAGATTAAACACATACAGATCTAACGTAAGAAAGATCTAATGTATAACACAGCTATTGAGCACAAAGTCTGAATAATTGTATTACTATTCTCTTACATTAGAAAGCTCAAAGTCTTTCTCTCCTCACTTCTATTTCTATCTAAAGATGTTCACCCCCTCATAATACAACAAGTATTGGGGTATTTATAGAAGAAGGAGAGAAAAGAAGGCAAAAAGGAGCCAACAACCTATTTACAAAGATATTTACAAAAGGGCGCACTTTTCATTGTGTCAGCAGGAACTTATCAGCGCCTTTTGAAATGGGCGCACATGCACATATCAGCATGTCGACACCACATTATCAGCGCCTTTGGAAATGGGCGCACTTATCAGCATGTCGACATGAACTTATCAGTGCCCTTTGGCGCACCTTTCAGCATGTCAGCATGAACTTCCTCGCACCTTTTCATCGTGTCAGCATGAACTTGTCAGCGCCCTTTGGCGCACCATTCAGCATGTCGACAGGAATTTATCAGCGCCCTTTGGAAATGGGCGCACATATCAAACATGTCAGCATGAACTTCCTTGCGCCCTTTGGCGCACCTGTCAGCATGTCGACATGAATTTATCAGCACCCTTTGGAAATGGGCGCACATATCAGCATGTCAACACCACATTATCAGCACCCTTTGGCGCACCATTCATCGTGTCAGCATGACAATGTCAGCGCCCTGCTCAAAAAGACTGAAAAATGGCTAAGTCCTTAAAACTTGATTTTCGGAAGAGAATTTTGGACTTCTTTCGAACGTTGTCAAACTTCCTTGGGGCCAAAACAAAATTTTTGGGTATGGTTACCTGCAAATTGCCCTTGACAATTTTGCAGATAACACAATCAAACCCATACACTCATCAAATTTGCCTTGGTACTAAAATTTCTCATATTCTCTAGTGAACAACTTTGTTGTTTTTAGAAGTTAAAGCCCATAATCCTTTTTGCTTAATTATTGTTTCCATTCTTGGTTTCCATGTGTGGTAATTATGTGTTGTTAATGGCTCAACATGAGTTAATGTAGAAGTAGATGCCATCTTAAAAAAATCACCAAAAGAAATGGAAGAACCAAGTAATGCAACAAGACCCCCAAGCAATGCAACAAGAGCCCCCCCAGATTTTGGCACTTTATAATGAGTGTGTGTTACAATATGACACTTTATAATTATAGTACAATTCTAAAAATAAATATTTCCAATGGAAAGAGCATAAAAAACTACACACTTTTACAAAAATGGCACTCAAAACCAAGTTACCGATCAAAAGATACAAGGTTTTCAATATTATGCTCTACTATTTATTTTAGTTTCCACTAAAATAGAATAAAATTCTCTTGCCTTCACCACACAAATAAAATGAAAGGGGTTGGAGTTAAGCACCTACTAGTAGGAATCACAAGCTTTAATCCCTCATATGACCATACCATATGACCAGGGGCTAAGGATTTCAACGGGTATGCTACAACAAAAAAACCTAGATCGGATCTCTAGAAACCGAGCAAAACCCAATTTTTTTGCTTTCCTTTTCCATGCGGTACAAATTGCAGGTGAATCCAAAGGTATGTTTCTCTACACAAAAAAAAACCACTGCCTCCCGAAATGGTCGAGTTTACAACCGATCTTAGGGTTTTCTTTGCCTTTCGATCCAATGAAAGCCTCTATTTTGCATAAAAATACACGCAACAAAAATACAGACAAATCCTGAATATATGAATATTTTATAAAATGCTTGCAAAATGAAACTTACAGACGGATGTCAATAGCAATCTCCTACTCTGATACCATAAAAGGAACAATAACTAGATTGTACCAAGCCAAGAACACAGATGCTAATCAAACACCATGATCAATAAGATGAAAGAAATTCACCAGAATAACTTTACACAAAACCTTTGCAAACAAATGAGTAGTAATATCATATATTATTATGGAACTCAATGAAATACAATGAGAATGGGCCTTGCTTATATAGGTAAGGAATAACAATCTAAGAACCAGTCAAGGTCGTAGATCAAGCCATAAATCATGGAAAGAACTAGTCATCAAAGAACTAGTCAAGTCCATATATTTATGAGAGAACTAGACATCAAGGATCTAGTCAATACCATAGATCTAGGAAAGAACTATACCTAACAACTAGATAATATCTCCTAATATCTAAATAAATAAAAAGAAATATCCACACACATAAGTGGGTGAGGATAAATACAATAAAGGTAAATAATTTACCTAGGTGAACATGAGCTAAGGTAAATACCTACTCTAACAGAGATGTTGTGCCTTAGAAATAGGTTCATTTCAGGCTTAATCTCAATCATGAAATCAAACTCTCTTTTGGGTGGAAGACCTAGCAATTCTTACGAAAATACATCACTAAATTCTCGTAATAGCGGATATCATTCCTTAACATCATTGTTCTCTTACATTGATTCAGGTAATTTTTATGGCATATAAGGTACAACCTTTATTTTTGGCCTTTTTAAGTTGCATAGTTGTGACAGTTTTCTAACAAAATCTCATGTTTAACACCTTGAATTTCTATTGTTTTACTGAAGTCATCTAAACAACTAATGTGTTTCTTAAAACAATCCACTTTAGGCTTATGCTCTACTAGCCAATTAACACCTATGATTACATCATAAGACCCCAAAGGTGCAACATAAAGGTCAACTTCGGTGGAAAAGTTAGGTAAATCAAGGACTACTCCAAAAGTCACATACTAACCATATGAACAACATTGTTCCCATATTATACTGATCCATATTTTATCCATGTTTCCAGATTTTATTTTTAGTTTTGATGTTAATTTACTAGAAATAAAACATTTAGTAGCTCATGTATCAAAAGGAATAGTTATAGGTAAGCCAAATAACTTACAGGAACTTCTATGGGTGTAGCCTATTTCTCATCCTGCCACAAGCTCTTTGCAATGTGTATCTTGTCTTTTGCTAATTGCGATCATCCTTCTTCAAAGGACATTGATTTGCATAATGGTATTTTCCATAGTTATAAAATGATCCTACATGTCCCTTCCTAAGCTTGGTTTTATTTCCATCCTTAGAGTTATCATTCTGACCCCCATAGGACTTCTGTCCATTATTATTATTCTTAACAAGATTGTTCATTAGTGCATTACCAACAAACTTGTTTGTTGTTGCTTTCTTAGTTTTCATTCCGAATTTCTTCCATGGTCATTTCTTAGGTGCAAGAGATGATGTAGAGGAGTTGGAAACTTTCTTCCTTACTTCCTCCTTGTGAGAAAAAATTTCTTTTAATTTCTATTCCTACCTTATGGATTTTTCAACAACCCCTTTCATCATGGTTGGGTTATGAACATCCATCTCCCCCTATAACGAGATTCAATCCCATGATGAATTTTCATATCTTGAACTTCTCATCGGTTTAGTACTTGAGGTACATACTTAAGGAGTTTTTAAAACATTCCCGATTTCAATTATAGTTAGCTTTCCTTTAGTTAAGTTCGGAATTCAGTCATTTTTTTATCATAGTAAATTTGTGGCATCCATCATTTCCTGAATTATCCTTTAAATTGATCCCAAGTGATATTAGCTTCATCAATATTCAACCCGACCTTACACGGTTGTCCCATCATGAAGATGCTTTATGAGATTGTTGATATGCTCCCCATATCACCTTTGTTTCTTCGAGAAATTCCTTATTGCAAAGTATTTATCCATTTCGTTGAGCCAATTCTCAGCCCCATCTCCTAATGTGGGGCCATCAAACTTGGGTGGACTTTTCCTTTTTATATCATTAGTGAGTTCAACTGCCAACCTAGCCTTTTTGTTCTCAGGCTGAACAGGTATGTTCATATTGTTATTATCAACACCCACATTGGCATTGTCCCCCAGAGGTGGCTGATTATTGTTATTAGCTTCATCTTCCTCCTTATTTCCCATTAATTTTTGTTCAAGTACGGTCAAACAATCTCTAAGTGTCCAACAGGGCAGCAAGTATCTCATCAAGTTTACAGGCATTTGTTGCTCCTTCCTTAGGTGGAGGTTTATTTGCAACATTTCCTCTTCTTAACCATTTTCAATAAGAAAATTTAAGTTTCATTAGATTATGGACATAGTATGTCAAGAGCTGCACGCAACCTTCACTCGATACCAAGATGTAACATTCCCATTTTAAGACTTTAGAAACAAGGGATTTTTTTAATATAATGTTCTCTATTCTAAATAAAGAATTATTTAGAACAAACATTCCATGCCAATCAATTTCAAATAGATAACCATATGCAACTATAAATGACTCGGTGATCCACCGATCTATTCATTTCATAACTTGGTAATCTACCGATCTATTTATGTTAACTTTAAGTATTGAATACTTATCGTATACTTTATATACTTGGTTTTCCTACCCTAAACCAGGTATTGAGTGATCTATTTAAAGAACATATTTGAATATTTGTTACCAATATTCATTTGATATCACGTTGCTTTAAACTAGGTGATGTAGGATAACGCAACCAGCAACTTGCGATACTTTGGCAAAATATTTTCAACATACTATTTATGTCACTATTCCTAGATGACATACTCGTCATTTAGAATACGTCCTTCACCTCACTCCTCTGTTATCAAGAATGGTCTTTATTGACTACCATCAGTCCACTTGTCCCAGGTTTAACCCTATCCTTGGTTAGAAACATAATTTATTATAGGAAGACACTCACAAAGACTTAGGGTAAATGGGCATATTCGGTTGACCTAAGTCAACCAGATGTGCCAAGGTACCCTGAGCCCTTGGGAGCTACTTCCTATCCTAAATATGCCACTAACTTGACCTAGATAAAAAAAAATTTCAAGACCTTATTTGTGTGTAGATCTAGATGATCAATGTAGAAGGGTTTTGGCACATGTCAACTGTAACTCTGTATTCTTGAGAAGACCCAAGTCTTCTTGAAAGTACAACCCTGTAGTTGGCATGTTCCAACATCCTATAGAAACTACCTCATTGATATGTACATACCCCCTAGGAGTTTATTAATACGTTGTTAATTTAGATTAAGCTTTAAGGAGTGAGGTGAAGGACGTATTCTAAAATAATTGCACTCCTTAATTCTATGCTCAAGATAATTGCACTCCTACTTGCTCAAGATAATTGCACACCTTAATTCTATGCTCCTTATAGTCAACATAGCCTATGAAGTTATCGACATTAACATCTCGCATAAAATACTTCATAAAAAGCATTATTATGATCCTTAATCAGATGTAGCATTTTATTCTCACCATACAACTTCACAAGGTTCCCTCCACTGGTATGGTCGCATATGACATGTCCATTTGGATGCTTGCACCCACACTAGCTGCCCATTTTCTATACAATAACATCCCCCACTTGGCAGGCAGGTCCACAATAACCACATTCATGGTTAAGCATTTTCCTAGATAAGCTGTTAGTTGCACTACCATTCCTTTAAGATATCCAATTATTGGCACTTCTCTTGAATCCATAGTAGTACATTTCCCAAAAAAAAATTTACCTTTATATTCAACTCATTCATTACCTCAAGAGGCATTACATTAGATGAGGATCCTGAATTAAACATGCAATTATGTACCAACCTATCTTTAATAATCAAAGTATTAAAAATGGATTGACATCCAATTGAGACTCAACTAGAGAAGTTCCCAAATACACCTCAGATGATTCACCCAGTTCCTCCAATGCTTGTGGTATTTCTGATTTTATAATAATGGGAGGAACCTCTATATTATTAACACTTTTTCCCTGAGTAATCTTTTCTTCCTTAAATCCCAAATATTCAAATGCCCTTTTCCTATGCTCAGGGATCCTGAGTAATTCAACAATGGGAATAGTGACCTTGATCTGACTCAAGATTTGGGCTATGTCACAAGGAACATATTTGGGTAGGGCAGTATTAGGAGGGAGATTCACCACTTCCTCTGATAGTATAGGATTTTTTAGAGTCTGGGCATGGGCAGGAGCACAAGTTTTATTTGGGGTAGTTAGGCCTTTGCCAAATGTATCTTTCTTAGGTTTTCCTTTGGGATATTGGTAAGAACTGGAACTTTTGGCTTGGTTTGTGGCCCTCCCCTTTGATAACCTTACTTCTGGTGTTATATTCTTTCTCTTGAGCAACTACTGCATTCATCAACAGTTTCCTATCCTCTTCAAAAGGATTCCTCCATCATACTTTTTAATCATCAAGGCCCTTAAGTATTCAAAATCATGATTAGGTAGATCAAATGCTTTCACCATATCAATTCCAAAAGTATTAATAGGAGGAAGAGGAAATGCCCAGGTGAACACAATCCCAGAATTTTTCAACAGTTTTGGCACTTATCAATTCAATTGAGGTTGCCCTCCTCGTGAGTTTGTAGGGAATTCCATCATGCACACATCATCATATGTCTCATCATCATCTGATTCCTCAACTTATTGATCTACATCACATGGGGAGTGTGGTAATAAACACCTATCACACCACTCGATAACATTGGCCTCCTCCATAGTAGTAACCTTGGTAGTCAAAGGATCAGGAACCAATCTATTTTCCCAAGGTTGAGGCTGTCTATTTCCTGACCCCATGGGCCATTTTCCTTGGTCATCTAGTCTATGATCACCTTTGGGGTGATTTCCAAATCTCTCCTGACCTTTTGGCTTATGTTGACCTTGAGAATTCTATCTTATCCCCTTTTATTCTCTAGCCAGTTTATAGGATATCTCTTTAACTGCTCGAGCCAAAATTTTTACAAACTCTTCCAGATCCACAACCTTTCCTGACAGAGGCTTTTTAGGATTGATAAACTTAACACCTTCACTCTTAGGAGGCTTTCCAACTACCTTAATATTATTCTCAATTTGTAAAGCCATAGTGAAGGCTTTCCTCAATGTTCCCAGGTTTTTATCTCTTAAGTAATAAGAAGCCTTTTTATCAAAAGCATCAGAATACTTAATCAAACATGATTCATCACTTGGCCTTAAGATTATAGGTAACCTTTTCAAGGTTTTATTGAACCTAGTATTGAAATCATGGACAGATTCATTTGGATTTTTCTTTATATTTTCAAACTCAGATAAAAGGAACCTGGGGTCTGTCTTGTCCCCATATTGAAATCTAAAGGAATTTTTCATCTCATTTCATGAATCTATCAAATTATTTGGTAAATACTTGTACCAGTCACGTGCATCCTCCTCAAGAGTATGAATAAACAACTTTACATACACGTATTCAAACTCAATATCAAAATATTACATCATGTTGACAAAGAGTTTCAAATGTTGGTCACAAGTGATGGAATTATTCCCTTGAAACTTTGACAACCTATGTATAACATCTTGTGGCACCATATTCATATATCCATCCATACCTCTAAAATCAATAGGTCTAAAAATGTTGACAACAAAAGGAGGTCTAGGTGGAGGTTGGGCCATATTGCCTTGAGGTGGTGAAATACATGAGAAATAAAATGATAGGGAACAAGGGGCCTTTGGAGCACAAGAGTATAACTTTCAAAATAGATTCTCTAATGACTCAGCTTCATGGAAAACCCTATCAACCTTGGAGGACACAGGAAAAACTTGAGAAGCACACTTTTCTGGACAAAATGATGGGCCCTATCTAGTTGGATAATTCAAAGTTATAGGAGGATTGCTTGGTTCGAGTCACTTGAAGATTTATGGTAATTTTCAACTACAAGTTGTTCACTTTCCATAATTGGAATATCCTTTCCTGACTCGTGATCTCCTACTACTTTCTAGATTCATCTTCCTTCTAAATTTTCCTTTCCTAGCTCGGAAATAACTTCCTAGTAGGGTCCCTAGTGAAAAGATCTTATTCCCTCTAGATTTGCATATATTAATTACAAATCTCACTTGAGATGGGCTAAGATATTGGTAATTATCAAATTTCAAACCAAAATGGAGTCGCCACTAAGTATTCTCACCTTATTTGTGTAAATGTACTATAAGAAACTTGTCAAATGTCTATCAATACTTAATTCCCATAAAGCTTAGTAGATCTAACCTTCCTTTACCCATATTTATCACTTGACGATACAAAATTAGTGCAATAACCACTAGAAACTGGAAATTTTGCACAATGAAGTTGTGATCTCACACAATTCTTACAAATCTTGACAAAGAATGACGTTTAAACAACATATTTACACTTAAATCATATAAGAAGCATTACCAGGTTAGTTTGTGTATGCATTTGTGCAAATACATATGGATGTATATGTATTTTTTTATTATGCCTCAAGATGAAGGCACATTTTTGATCCATGCCCATGATGGCATTTATTATATCAGATGTACATTGAGACACTTCTTGTATATGGACATTGATAATGTATATATGATGATGATGGAATTTGATTATATCACATTTTGTTTTATGAGATATGATGTTTATTCCATGTTTTTTTGATGGTCTATCATGAGGGGGGATAAAGATAATCTCTCTTGCTCCTCTTTGATGATATTATATGATGTTATCTTAACATACATGTGTAATTTTCATTTGTATGATGACGTAGCTTAACATTTATTGATATGTTATGATGTTTAGATGTGATGATAGATGACATTGATGATGAAATGATAACAAATTATACAAGAAAACAAAAAAACAAGCACAATAAAAATTTAACCAAATCCAATACAACAACACAACTATGTATAAGCATGCAAATAGAACTAATCTAATGAAATTCACAATAGATTCAAGTAAGACTTAATCTAAGTAATCAAAGAACAAATGAGTTGTTATAAAATCATATAACATGAAAAGAAGCTAACCAAAAAAACCATGCATGAGAAAACAACCAAGCAAGAAAATACTAGATTGTTGTTAACAGGACAATTTTAAAAGGTTTACGTTGTTTATGTATTTTCTCAATACAATGTTATATTTTTTTGAGTTTTCTATAAACATATTTGAATGTTTAGGTATTTTTGACCAAACATATCTGAATGTTTGTGAAATTTCATAATAAGTTATGTAAATGTTTATAGTCTTTCAAATAATTTTCCAAAACTATGTGCAAGAAAATGAAGAAATGTGGATGCCCTAGCAATAGATGGGAATGTACAAGGGAAAATTTCATGTGCATGTGCAAGAAAGTGAAGATGTGAAAATTCCCCCAACATTAGATGGGAATGTACAAAGGAAAACTCTTCGCATACATGACCACGATCGGTTTGATCAAGGCCGTGAAGGATAGTTTAAAGAGTATCTCAAACAAAGGAAAAACCTAGCTTAGGATAAAGCTACTTTACTCCTACATAGGAAATGCTTGAGAAAAGCAACCCTTGATGGATATGAAAACTAGTTTTCACCAAAGGACCTATCCAAAGTGCCACAATTGTGTGGTTTTCACACTTGGACAAATTGATTTCTCTTTTCATTTTCTAATTTTTATACTTTTTTAATTTTCTAGTATTAGAAGAACCTACATGCCTAAGTGTAAAACTGATTGAGGTGCATGTCATTCATAGGCTCCCACATCTCATCACCATTAGAACTAATAAGTTTGTATGCTCCTGAACCAAACTTAGTAACCACAACATATGGTCCTAACCAGTTAGGTTCAAACTTTCCTTTCTTTTATCTATCCTTGGTGGTATTAAAATAATTTTATTTTAATACCAAGATCCTACCTTGAATTGGTGAGGTATGAATATTTTTGTATCCTTGATGTACTTGACTCTGATATATTTTGAGGTGATCAAGGGTATGAAGTTGTTTCTCATCCAACAACTCTAGTTTTGTGAGTTTGACAACTTTATAATCCTCTTCTTTGTCTAAATAGTCTTACAAATATATGTGCAAAGAAGGGATCTTGATCTCAAGGGGTAGGATGAATTTTGTGCCAAAACTAAGGAATATGGGGTAATATCGGTATGGGTTTAGATAGATGTTTGATATGTCTAGAGGGTTGGATGGATTTGTAAATTCCAATTACAACCAGTCTTGTTAACCATCTTCTCCATTATTCAAACAAGATTTTGTTTGAAAATTCAGCCTGTCCATTACCTTGAGGGTAATAGGAATTTGACCATTTGAATTGGATTTAGAAGCATAGGCACAATGTCTTCACAATTTTGTTCTTGAAATACTTTCCATTATCAGCTACAATGGCTATAGGGAATGTCATAATGGTAAATGAGGTGGTTCATGATGAACTTTTAAATTTGGGCACTGGTAACATAGGTAAGATGAACAACCTCTACCCATTTTTTGAAGTAATAAGTGGCTGTAATAATAAACATGTGGCCACCAGATGAATTAGGGACAAGATTTCCAATGAGATTGAGTCACCACTTTGAAAAAGGCCAAACATTGTCATTGGCTGAAAATACTATGTTGGAGCATATATCAGGGTGTCATACTTTTCGCACAACAATAATTTCTTAACATACTGATAACAATCAGTTTCCATTGTAGGCTAATAATAGCCTAGTCTTAACAGTTTTTTAGCTAGAACCATACCACTTTTATAGGCCCCATGGATTCTTTCGTGCACCTCCTTGACCGCTAAGGTAGATTAAATCGCAATTAAGATAATGCAAGAGATTACCGCCATAGACTCTATGATAGAGCATGCCCCCAAGTAAGGTATAGCAAAGCTATTTGTTAGATAAGGTTATTTTTTCATATTGAGAAATATCAACAGGGAAAATTATGTCATAGATATAGTTAAAATTTTCATCATACCAAGGGGAAAATTGACCAATAACTTCACATACTAAACATAACTTTTTCATGTCATATGCTTGTGTTCGTAGATGTTCAAAAATAATGGAATGTAATTGTTTTTAGGTGTGATGTGTAACATAGACCAAACTATGGACATACCATCCATTAAGTGATTTTTTCCTCCAAGTATCTATTGGAACATGATTTTTTCAAATAAATCCTTTAGAGTGTGTTGGTACCCAAATTGATTCTCCCTTGGGTGCTGAGAAACATCACGGATTCAACAAGATGCTTTGAGATAGAAAAATCATAATATAAGTCATTTTGTAGCTGGGAGGATTCAAATGACTCTTTGTCACTCAGGCATTGGAGAAATGGATAGCACCGTATTAAAGGATTTGATCTATCCTTACTACTTTAGGTTGTGCCTTCAACCAGGGTGAGAGGACCCGTTCTGTAACCTATATTGATGAAGGATATCAATAGATCCTTCTTTGCATAGCTTTGAGGAAAACCTTGAGAAAATATGATCAATACAACACAATCTAACTCTCACGAGTTGTCACTCTAGATAATGGAGATATTTTCTAGACAAGGTTCAGGTTACTAAAGACAATAATTGAAGCCTGATTGTTTCTGCATACTTTGGCAATGGAATTTGTTCATTTTTGGATACATAGTACAAACAGGGGTAGTTCATGTAGGATTCATCATTTGAGAAGTTTTTGGTGGGAAGTTAAGAAAGATAAAGTTGATTATACTAAATCTTTGAGAACCTTTAACATAAATTGGGAACTCACAGAACATAATGCTTCAAAACAGCCAAAATATTCCTTTAACTAGAAGATGTGAATCAATGGAATCCTAGAGATGCACAGTTTCACACATTCTTCAAGAATTCAACACAAAGGCTCATGTTAAAGACTTAATTAAATGTTAGAAATCCCTAGTTCATCACGCCTAAGATACACTCATAGAATAATAAACAATCTTTGTCAACACAGTGAAAGTAAAGTGATTTTAAATTGTTTATTTCATTACAATATTAAAGCTCTTCTCACAATGAAATTGCAAATGCCACAATACTATCATAGGGATAAGATCTTGTGTGACTTAGAGGGATTTTAATATAAGATTGTAACAGAAACAACAAAAACTACTTGAAAACATTCTAAAATAAAAGCAAACACAATAATGCTCCTGATCAACACAAATTAATTCAAGGTTCATTTAAATTCATCAACTGGGGAAAGTTTCTCAAATAGTCTCAGACCTTGTCAATGGTTGTACACTTGCAACCATCTTAACATGATTAAATCTAAAATGACTTGAAATAAATGAGTTTCTTAGAAGGTTCTCAAGAAATCGGTCTCTCTCAAACTTTTTTAGTAAAATTAACCTCCACCTTGTAAGAATATTATCATTGGATTTATACAATTTCACTTGCTCACTCATCCAAAATTTTCCCCCCAAAAGTCTAAATCTTCAAGAGAATATTCCTCTCTATTTTTTCAAGGTGGAAAATTTGTGAGCCATTCACATTTCCTACTTTCATCGATATGATTGGGGCACCATGTCATAACTTTTGACAGTATTTTAATCATTCTTTTATTTTTTCATGCAAGAAATCCCCTTTTTAATAATTCTCAGGTGGCTCCATATGGCTTGATCTGACAAGAAATCCTTTTCACCTTTGAGAATACACCTTGAGGAATAGATACCTACATTCATGCCTCTCAGAAATGAGTTTCCTCGCATGGATTATACCACATATTTGTGCTACGAGTTTGAGTTGGCCAAGTGTAAAGAGGAGCCATGGAAACCTCCATGTGTCTCCTTGGTGCAACTGCAAAGGTGAAGTCTAGAGGTAGGTTCCTCAAATGAGTGCGGGCCCTCCATGTGCCTAGAAAGAGAGAGTTGCACCGGTCACTGAAAATTCCAAGCATGGGAAAGTCCAACGGAAGCTTCCATGTGTCTATTCGGTGTAACTTCAAAGATGAAGTCTAGAGGCAAGACCTCAAATGAGCACAGGATCTCCACGTGCCCTGGGCCCAAGAAATTTTCCTTAGCTGTTGAAAAGTTTCACTATAAAGAGGAGCCATTGAAGCCTCCACGTGTCTCTTTGATGCACTTTTGATATGGTTCCCAAAAGGAGACCCCAAACAAGCGTGAGCTCTCCACATGTCTTGGGCCCAGAAAATTTTTACTGGTCGTGGAAAACGTTTAAGAACCAGTGGAAGGTTCCACATGCCTAGGGTATAAGAAAGTTACATCGGATGTTTGAAACGTCTAATTATGGGAAGATCCAACGAAAACCTTCATGTGTCTCTTCGGTGCTCTTTCAAAAGTAAAATTTAGGGGTAGGTCCCCAAATAGGCGTGAGCCCTCCACGTGGAAAAGATCTTAGTTGAGGTGGGCCTAGGGGGCCTTTTGCATTTTATGCCACTTAGAAGAATTGTGTGCTTTTAAACATTCGACATGCCAACTGCTTTCAATATAGGTTTAACACGTGGCTTTCCTAGGGTGTTGGCGAGTCATGGCTTATTTTTACACCTTTTACCTTTCTAAAACAAAGACAAAAATTAGAATACCTCCGATGTCCCGCCTTCCCGTATTTGATGTAAACTCAACATGTGGATTTATCTGGGCACTTGTGGGGTTGTGCTTCACTTTTATACCTTACTCCCTTTTTCAAAACAAGGCTAAAAGTTCCAAAGTCTTCTGGTGACCCACCTCCCCGATTTTAACTTTAAAAATGGCCAAGTGTCCATTTTTGAGCTCTAGGCATTCCTTTTACACTTTTACACCTTTCATCGTAATGCCTCAAAATTCCAAAAGGTCCCACCTTCCCGCAACCGCTCGTCTTATGACACGTGTACGTCTTCGGGGTCAAAGTAAGAAATTTATTTTTCTTTTCATATTGTTAAATAGCCAATTAGAAATTTTCGAGCCATGGGACCAATTTGGCATTTTTTACAAATGTAACAAAAGTGACAAGTTCACCAAATAGACCCACCATGCCATGTCCAATTAAAGATGACCATGTGTCCGTGGATCTTGGGTAAAAAAATAACAAAGAAGGCATGACCATGGAAAATAAAAGAAGGGGAAAACTTGTCATCTATGACCAAACAACCAACATGTACTCATGGAAGGATAAAGTGCAACCGACATAGAGCTTAATGTGATTCACGCCCATAGAGAAATGTTTGAAGACAAAAACTTGATAAAGAAAAAAAAATGCAAACATCCACACAGGGAGACAAAAAAATTTCAAACCATGTAGAGTGAGTTTTTTTGAACAAATAGGGTGAGATTGAAATGAGCACCAACAGAGTGTCAACCAATTTCTTGTAAGGAAGAATTTTTTCATCCTTAACCTTATATTCATCATTTACCTATTTGATGATTAATCTGAGAATCACCTATTACATTCACTTGTCTAATATCCCACTTGATAGCTAGTTTCATCCTGTAATAAGGGCTTCATATTCCACTATATTATTTGTACATGGGAAACCAAGTCGAATGCTTGAGGAATATGATCACTGGAGGAGTGATAAGCACAACTCCTGCTCTTGAACCATAAAAGGTAAAGGATCCATCAAAATATAGTTTCCATGTAATGGAATCCTTAAGGTACATCAAGAAATCATCTAGAATATCTAGACTCAAAGGTTTAATTCTTGATAAAGGGGATTTAGCTAGTTGAACTGTTAGTACTACCCTTTGACTAACTTTTGATTGACATACTCAATATTATACTCACTTGAGTAGGATGATCCAATTATCCATCCTTCATGTAAGTGAAAGTTTAGATAATAAGTACTTTAGTGGATCAATTATGGAAATGAGTGTGGTCTTATTGTTTAGAAAATAATGACAAAGTTTTTGAAAATTAGAAATGAAAGCCAAGAAAGGATTTTCAATCTGTGGATAGTTGAGCTTATAAGTGACCAACATGCAACCAAGGTAATAGATGAATTTTTCTTTCTAAATTATATCATTCTAAGCCAAAATCACACTAATTGTAAATTGAGTGGCGAAGTATAAAGTAATAATTGTTTTCCTATAGTAGGTGGCATTAAAATAGGTGGTTTGGATAGATATTTCTTGAGAAAAAAGCTATTCTTGTTATTCTGTAGACCCTAATGAAATTCAACATATTTGTTCGAAAGATGTGTAAATGAGTGACACTTGTCTGTAAGCTAGGAGATAAATCATCTAGTAGCTTAGGTCTTCCCTTATAGACTACGCAGGTTTGTAGATGTTCTTAGGGGAGGCATGCTTTTATAGCTGAGACCTTTGTAGGATCTATTTCAATTCCTCTCCTTGAAACAATAAAACCTAAAATAATTACAGATAGCACTCTTAAGACACATTTCTTTAGGTTGAGTCTGACCTTATAGTCTCTAAGACGTTGAAAGATGTGCTGCAAGATCATTGGATGGTCCTCTCTAGTCTTGGATTTTCCCAAGATGTCATCCACATAATCTTCCATTATATCATTTATCATGTCATGAAATATTATAGTCATATCCCTTTGATAGGTTGTGCCTGCATTCTTGAGGCCAAAGGGCATGACTTGATAACAAAATGTCCCCCAAGGGGTAGTAAAAGTTATCTTGTGTTGATCTTCCTCTATAATTTTAATCTAATTATATCCTAAAAAACCATCCATGAGTGATAACATTTCTTACCCAGTAGTTCAATCGATAATCATGTCGATGTTCGGAAGAGGAAAATCATCCTTAGGAAACGCTTTATTAATATCTCTAAAATATGTACATATCCTAATACCAATGGGTTTCTTTTATATAGGTACTATATTAGAAATACATTCTAAGTAATCAATAGGACTAATGAATCCTACCGCCAATAATTTTTCCATTTCTTTTACTAATAGGGTGATACGAGCATGCATCTTTTTGAGCTTCGCTTGATGGGATTTTCTTATTCATACAAAACTACATTATGTGCCACTAATGATGGGTCTAACCATGGTATGTTTGCATAGAAAAAATCAAATAAATCTGAAAATTCATGCAACAACATAAAAATTTCTTCATTGTGCTGAAAGTGAATCTCCCAATTTAACCATTCTAGGATGCTCTTTTGATCCAATGTTTACGCCAATAGTCTCCTCCACTAGAAATTTTGATTCTTCCTCCATACATGTAGGATTGGGGGGGGAGATTGATATATTCATATAAGGGCATCTCGATGAGATTATCACCCTTAAATTTATCACTTTTATGTCCATTGATGTTTTCATTTGTTTTCCTGCAAGTGCTTCAAAGAGATATTCACTATAGGACTTGAAATTTTTCTTTTTACAAGGTTTGTCTAAGGATTTTTATCTCGTTTTAGTGATTTTGACTAAAAATGAGATAACCATAGGAAAATTTTAAACTAATCTCTTCAAAATTCCCCTTTGAAGGAGATTTTTCAGGTTTTCAGGTTTCCATGGTATGAATGCATGTTTCTTGCATGTTATATGTCCCATGTTCCCCGAAACCCGAAACCCGATGGTCTTGACAGTGTGTCAGGTTTTAGAACTCCCATGCATCGGAACATGCTTTGCCCAAAACATGTTTTATGCTTTGTGTTCCCAAAACCCGAAACCCGATCATCACCTTTGTGTCAAAATTTCGAGACTTCGAAGCATCTTGACATCTCATGCGTCATGCCAAGAATGATGACATGTCATTAATGCCTAGTTATCTGGTAGTTGGCACACATGTCAAGCTATGTGTAATAAATGTTAGGGTTTTATAAATAGGTGGTTTTCCACGTCATTTGTTACTTTGTACGATTTTGATGCATTGGATTTCTATGCATGCTTCTTCCACCTCAAGACCTGATTGAGCTTCCCGATCGATTTCACCATCCATTCTCGATCATTTTTCAATCTTGTTGAAGGTATTATTCTCCTCTTTCATTTTAAAGCTTTTCTGGTTTTTTTTTAGGTGTGTTGTTTGGGTTTTCATTTCTTTTTCCTCTTCCATTTCAATTTAGGGTTTTGGGTCTTTTCCCTTAGTTCTTGTCTTTTTCCATTAAGGTTTTTGCTTGAGTTTCACTCCTTGGTCATCTACTTATTTTTACATAAGTTGTGGTTTTCAAAAAAATTCTAAAACCCATGAATGTATGAAGTGGGAAATTCTTCATGTTCTGATAGGACAAAAACCCGATATCCTTTTTTCAGGTTTTGTAGGGTGCTTGACATCATCTAGTTTTCACCTTGTTTCAGGATTTTATAACTGCTCAACATCTTTCTTTTGTCTCGCTTTAGGTCGTGGATTGACCGGTGTTCAACATCCTTTGGATTCTATGATGTCGTATTGGTACTGCTCAACATCATCTCATTTCCACTTTGTGTCAGGTTTTCGCTAATGCACCACATGCCCTAACTTCCGACACACACCCCAAATGTTTCAGTGGTTTGTAGAGTGCTCGACACCTATCAAGTTCCACTGTGTGTTTCAGGTTTTTGAAAGTGTTTGACATGCCCTAATTTCTGACACACATTTTAGTTTTTGGGTTTCCGAAGGTGCTTTGCAACTTTCAAAACCCAAAAGGTGTGTCTGGGTATGTATACTTGTTCAACAAGCTCTCACACCTGACTACTCTTCCAAAAGTCATCAAGGCATTCTCAAGAATCCCAATGTCGAATCTAGCCCAACTCATAACAAGTTAGATAAGTCAAGAAATATGAAGTATAAATATCAAAAGATGGATTCCTCTTCTTATGTAAGTTGCAACTATGACATCCGGGACACAAAGCTCGACAATATAGATATGGAAGACTTCTGGAAAAGAATTGTGGATTCTTCTCAGAATCCATGGATGAAGTCAATAGCCAGTAGTGGTCTTCCTCTCATAATAGGATTTCTAGTATCATCCCAATGCCCTAAATTCATCTTGGCTTGTGCTTCTCACTATGACTCATCCTCCGCTCAGTAAGAAATCAAGTAGGGAGTCTATAGTGAAATTAGACGGAGATTATTTTGATCAACTCCTAAAGTTTCCCAACTTTACTGGAATATGTTGATTTAGATTTTAAATCAGCACAGAAGGCTTGGGACAAGGATCAAGAAGATTGCATCAAGCATGTAAATAAAAATTTCTTGATCAAGGCTAAGCCATTGTTTCTAGGTTTCCTAAGTCGGTCCCTAGAAGTGACTTTATTCTTGAAGTCAATGATATCATCACCCTGCTGAGCCAGTTGTTTGGACTCCCAGATTCAAAATAATTCCAAGGGTGGATGTACCAATTCATGGTCATCATAAAGAAAAATGACCAAGGGATTGACTAGGGTAGCCTAATAAGTAATGAGATAGACTCTCAAATGAAAATGGTCTTGTCTACTTAAGTTCTACATGATGTCATATGTCACTTATGTGGCAATAGGCATGAGAAACTATCTAGGGCTGGATGTAAAGGGGAACCGAGAAACATAACATATATATCGGTACTTCCCATAGCTGATAATAAAAGGGTCTGAAGACCAATTTAGAAGAGTGAATGATGCCTTCTATGAAAATATTTGCAGACTAGATCCTGATCTGAGGAAGAGAAGGGTTTCCGATGAAGCATGGATAAAAGTGTCTAAATGGGGTTACATATTCTTACAATTCAAGAATTTTACCTATATTTTGGTGGTAAGGTTTCACGGTAATCCTTTCCGGTTGCCCAGTTCCTGTGTGAAAAATGGATCCTCATGGAGTTGGTTAGATAATTGTTGGATTTTCACAAATTCCAACAGAGCAGACACAAAGTTGTGGTATCCTTCCCTATTTCCATTAGAAGGTATACATGTTCCACCATGGTTAAGGCCAAGAACATGGTGCATGAACTTCAGGATAAATTGAAGAAGCACATGAAGATGAGAGAAGGATTTGACATCCGAGGAGTCCTTAAGTCTTATGGAACCTTGTACCTACATGTACCCACTGTGGAAGATATCTGGGTTGATCTTCATGATGAATTTGCCATCCGAATAAAATACAACAGAAAATTGACACTTAAATAAGTTCAAATGTTAGATCTAGTTGATATCCCTGAAGGCACCACAGACAATGAAATTGTCTTGGAACTTAGGTATGAACAGTCTGATGGAGATCAACTTGGATTCCCATACATTGATTATTTTGTTGCTGAAAAGGATTCTATCACTGAGAGAGCTACTCAGAATCTTGTCTGTACTAAGGCATGGCTCATTTCCTGGGGAATGAGTTATAAAGAAAAGAGATTTTCAAAGATAGATACTCTAGAAGTGGGACCCTCTAAGGGAGAAAAGGAAAAGGATAAAATCCCTACCAAGAGGAAAATAAAGTTTAAGTTTGTTAGGAAAGGAGATAAGAAAGGGGCCGAATCATCTGCTACTCTAACACAAATAGTTGAGATCTTGGATTCACCTCCTCCTCCATCGGAACAAGGAGAAATTCTTTCAAAAAATCAAGGTTAGTCAACCTCTTATTTCCCCTTTTGTTGATTGCTCATCAGAGGTAAGCCTTTCTCTTGCTTCTCAAGATTTG
Source organism: Taxus wallichiana var. yunnanensis (assembly GCA_018340775.1). NCBI lineage: Eukaryota > Viridiplantae > Streptophyta > Pinopsida > Cupressales > Taxaceae > Taxus > Taxus wallichiana. The sequence continues at coordinate 1,038,365 of CM031235.1, forward strand.
GCTTTAGAATCTTTACCCCCTCTCTCCCAATCTTCCTCATCACATATTTTAATGCCACTCTCATCAGCCATGGCCAGCATTTTCTCTCGATCTCTCACCTCTCTCTATTGGACCTACGATGGCCATAGAAATTCCTCCTCCTTCCGCACCTTCATTCCCTGAATCCATTCCCACACTTCTACTACACTTACAAATCATCATGAATCCAAAAGTAAATCCTCCTCCACCCATGGATACAGCCATAAAACCTCTAATAGGAGCAACTTCTTCCATTCTACGTCAATGGTTGGTCGACTGCACTCCAAGGAAGAGGAAGTGGTAGTTCCCCTACCAACCTTCGATTTAAGTTCACTCAATTCTTCTCTTGCCAAATCTGCCAAGAAACCCAAAACGGTTTCAAGAGTTTCATTGGATGCCTCAGGGCATAAGTTTATAGAGATTGCCACTCCCATGACTAACAAAACAAAGGAAGATATAACAATGACTGATTATCAGATTACAAGGGTTGACCTGGGAAAAGTGACAACTGAAGGAGCACAACAGGATGCACAAGATGCCATGAATGTGCTTTGTCAAAAGTTTAAAGAAACAAAGGTAAGTAGGGATGAGCTGAAAGAGAAAGTGGAATAGTTGATAGAGGTACTACTCAAGCTTTCAAAGCCTTCGCAATCAACACCATCATCTTCTACCCCTACGCCTATTAGGTTTAATTTATCATTGGTACCTATGATTGAAAAGATCAATGAGAAGGGGAGAACTATTGAAGAATGGATAAAGAGGCTACTCTTGCAAGGAAGAGAGGTCATAGATGACATGGTGGAAGTTTACAAATCCTTGGAGGATATAAAGAAAGATGGTGACAAGATGGATGATGAATTTTCATAGGAAGTCGGGAACCTCGAATTAACTTTGGAAGCCCTCAATGCACTAAAACAGGTTCCATCTCTGGATCTTAATGGAAGAAGGAATCATTCCACATGGGGATAAGCATTTCCATCTTGCCAAAGCCATCAAGTTCAGGATAAAGATTCTCAGTGAAGCTTGTAGCAAGTTGAGGGAATCTAGAGATCAGTTGGTTGATGCCACTAATGATATAGAAGAGGAGCTATCTAGGATCTTTGCCAAGGTGTTGGGTGAAATCTCGAGATTCTACCTGACTGATGACCTCTACAAGAAAATTTAGGAATTAATTCAGCATGAACTAGCTACTGTCTTTGATCTGATCAAACATCGATAAGTTCATAAGGATCAAAATGTTTTGGAATCACTAAGGAAGCTCAACAAGAAATTGAAGAAACTTCTTGGTAACGCAAGTGATACTTAGGAAACTTGTGAGGTCCTAAGTGATTATTCAAGTGCACCAGATGAAGATGAGATGCAGGGCATAATCCGAGAAGTTCCAAGAGTTTTGAGACAAGCAGGTTGCGCTAGAAGAAGACAAGGATGATGAAGTAGAATAAACATAGTGTCTCATGACATTTCTATCAAGAAATTGTCATGTCTTTTTCATTTTTGTTTCATCACATAGGAAGCAAATTTTGACTTGTTCTCCTATGTGAGAGTCAAGAAAATAGGAATCTCATTAAAAGACTATTTTCTAGGATTTATTGTATTTTCTCTCTCTCTCTATTATAAATAAGGGATGCTTGTGCATTCCAAATGGATACTTTTTTAATATTAAGAGCTATTGTGAAGAAGAAGAAAAACTTTGTATTTTATTTTTAATCATTGAAGAATAGAAACAGGTGTTATTTTACAAACTTTGTGTTGTGGGATTCATCTATCTTGAGAGATTGTTCTTATGTTCAAGATCTTGAGCTATTCTTTGTTTTGCATTCTTGATCATTTTAATCATTTCATAATATTACACTCATTATCTAAAAATCGTATAAGTATTTCTTGATCTATGTTTGCTTGAAAGAAAATACGTTCCTCTCATTCCCTTCCCACTTTGTTTTATCTATAATATTTTCCCTTCTAATTCTTCCTAATCTAAAGTTGTAACATCTCCATTTCATGTTGATATGGATTTCGGGATTGTATCCCAACCCCAATGGTTAGAATAGTGTGGATACTGTATATATTTTAATTCTACTGTGTTTTAGATTAGTAATAAATAGGTAGCCTCACCTATCTTTGAGGAGGGATTTGATCCCATGCACCGTGGTCAACCTCATATCTTGGCTCAAGAACTATCCAACCAACAATTTTTGGTGACTCCACTGGGATATATGGATTGATAAGACTAAGCTTATCCTATTGGTGTCTGGCATGCGACTCCATATTTGCCTTATTTTTAGAATATCAATTTTCTAGTTTGAGTGGCCAGAAATATCTTCACTTTCAGGTTAAGTTTCTGAGCCATGGGTGAAACTGATCCGCTTTTTTAATTTGCTTCAACAACATAATTTCAAACTTTCCCCAATAGTTTTGTATCTAGCCCAGAAAGAAGTTCTTGCCTATCTAAAGAGCTCAAGTTCCTCAAGAAAAATAAGATTCTACAACTTGTCATGCATTATTCTTGGCTAATACTTAGATTCATGTATGCACTTTGTTTAAAGGATGGCTACACAACCTATTCCTTGGGGTGCGGCTATTGGTCCTCTTTCCCTAACTCCACCGTTCGTATGATATACCTCATGGATCTTGTAATAATATTCCTAAGTTCAACGGTGATGGGAAGCAACACCCTGATGAACACATCACTTCATTCTTTGTCGCATGCAACATCCTTGGGGTTGCTCATGAATATGTCTCTATTCAAATCTTCATTGAGACATTGCATGGTGTAGTAGTAGAATGGTTTTACCATCTTCTAAATGCATGCATTACCAACTAGGCTACCATGAGATCCATATTTGAAGCAAGGTTCAAACTAGCTGAGGATTCTCATGCCTTGTTAGCACAACTTACACACATGAAGAAGGAATCTTATGAACCCATGCGGGACTTCATAGCCAAATTCAACAAGCTGATTCGTAAGATTCTAGACCTAGTTATTCCCACTCTTGAAAATAAAAAGTGTTTCTTCATCAATGCTCAACCCCCTGATGTGAGCTTCTTATTAAGAAGGTCTGTTATTCCCGATTTGGCCACTACTCAAGCTACAACCACTAAAATAGAAGATGATCTTATTCTGGCCGGAAATATCAGAAGAGAGTCATCTAAGCCTAAAAATCATAGTTCTTCTTAGAGTACTATTGATCCTATGATTCAAAAGATGGCCAATGACTTGATCACTTTAAAGAAGAAAATATCCCAACAAGTGAGCAATATTCCTTATTAGGACATTCCTATGTAGAAATTCAACAATGCCAATGGCACCCCCACAAGAGATAGGAATCGGTTGATTGCTGCTCCCACTAGGCTAGCCATTGAAGCTCCTCCTATTAACATAGTAGTTGAAATAATTGAGGAGTGTGAAGAACTAAGATCGGGATTCTCATGAAGATTTCAAGCTTCAGGGATATGTTGATGAGTCTTTTGATGATTCAGGTAGGTGACTCCAAACATTGGGTAACTGAGAGAGCCCTAAAAGGAAGAAAAAAGTGAGCATGATGGCCAATCATTTTTAGTCTTCACTCGATCTCAATCCCAAAACCCTAGAAATCTGGTTGAAGCCTCTAAGGAGAAAAGTAAAGAAGCTCCCATTGTTATGGATAAAATAGGCTCTCCTATCTCAACGCAAACTGAAAAGGAGACAAATAAACAGGTAACTTCATCTTCTAACTCTTTTTCTCCTTCCCTCAAGGCTAGTACCTCAGCTTTAGACCAGTAAGTAACTAGAAATGAGCCCTCCATCTTTCCTTCATATACCACTTTTGACATCATTGATCATGCAAAGAAAACTAAAATCCAAATGTCGGATGCTTTGAGTACTGCACAAGAATTCCAATCCCGAGAAATTTGAGAAACTTTTGGGTAATTAATTAGAAGTAAGGCTACTATCCCTTCATCTTCAAAAGGAATTTTGCCTAGCCCCACTTAGCCTTTTTACCTCGTATTAATATGACCTCTCGCTACTTCTTCAGAAATATTGAATCATTTTATTTTTCCTTACTTATAAACGGTTTAAACTCACCAATTGCATAATTAACTTAGGAGCCTCTCGATAACGTAATGCCAAAAAAATTAGCTCATGCCCTTGGACTCACCTTGACTAAATCTTACGGGTGGTGTTACTCTATGGAAACCAAACAAGTCCCCTTGATTGGCCAAATCAAGGATGCACAATTTGCATTTGTTGCCTTCCCTAAAAAGAGAGTAAAAATGACTATTCTGGTTGCTGATATCCTAGCTGCTTATGGTATTCTCTTAGGAAAAGGTTTTTACAAAGATGTTGGAGGAGAAATCAACATGGACTGGACCAAAGCTAAAATTAAAGTAAATGGAGTTCCTTTTGTCCTTGACCCCAAAGCACAAGCAAAGTACCTGGTCACTAAATCAGATGATCCTAAGGCTCAAATTCTATTTGAAGATGCAGGCTTGGGTAATTATTTCATGACATTTGAGGTGCCCTCTATAGAATTCAAGGAAGAAGATCCTAATGTTGTTTGGACCCTTGAGTTCGATAGGAGCTGTTCAACTACTAGGTCAAGTGCTGGCGTGGTTCTTATATCTCTAGATTTCAAGATTTTTCCCTTTTCTTTCAAGTTACAGTTTTACAATACTAATAACATAGCCAAATACAAAGCTTTGTTATTAGGATTATAAATGGAAAGACAAAAAGGAATCCAAAATCTCAAAGTGTAGGGAGATGCCGAGTTGATTGTGAATCAAGTAAGGGGGACCTATCAAGTAAAAAATGATCACCTAAGACATTATAGGAACAAAGTTTGGGACAACATAGAATGCTTTGATGCTTTTTCCATTAAGGAAGTCTTAAGAGATTATAATGATAAATTTGATTCTTTAGCCGTATCTGCATCTCTTCTCCTTCCTCACCCAAAGTTCAAACAAGAAACATATACCATTGAAATTGTGTATCATCTGAGTGTTCCAGATAATGTAGCACATTAGCAAGTGTTTAATGATGAAAAAAATTTGTTGTCTTTTCTTGAAAAAGATGATAATTTTAGTGAGATTTATTTTCTAAGGATCGGAATCAGCTTTCCGTGAGTCCATCTCGAATTCGTATCAAGAGATTGATGTTGAGTTCATCCCGCTAAAAGGAAACAAGATTCTAGGGAATTAGTTTCTCCGGGAAGGTCTATCTAATAAGCATGACCATTTCATTTAGGATAGAAGGTAAGCTAGGGAACTTCCCGATCAAAGGTATATCAAGTTAACCTAGGCTTCATTGATCAATCGTAGATGGTAAACATCGGGAAATGCTATTCTCTGGAGGAAAAAGAAATATTGTCTTCACTCCTGAAGAGATATATGGATGTCCTAGCATGGTCATATGTGGATCTAAATTCTTTCAAGCCCAAGGATGTGCAACATAGCATTCCTTTGAAGCCTAAGGTTAAACCCTACAGGCAGAAGCAAAGACATTACAACCCAAAGATCTCAGGGACTATCCTTGTAGAAATTCAAAAGATGTTAGATGAAAGGGTTATATTTCTAATTCATCATTCCAATTGGGTTGCTAACATTATCCCTATCGAAAGAAGAATAGTGAAATCCAGATTTGTGTTGAATTCCAAACCTCAAGTAGTCTTCCTTAAAAGATAATTACTCATTGCCCATCATGGACCAAGTATTATGACTATCACTCAATCAAAAATGTTATCCATGCTTGATGGATTTTTGGGTTATACTCAAAGTTGAGGTAGCTGCTGAAGATCAACATAAAATAGCATTCACCACCCTATGGGGGAACCTTTTCTTATAGGAGGATGCCTTTTGGTTTGATTAATTCTCAAACCATGTTTCAAAGAGATATGGACTTAGCTTTAAGGGATTTGACGAGCAAGGTCATAGTTTTATATTTGGATGACTTGACGGTCTATTCTAAAAGAAAAGTGATCATTATGATCACTTGGAGTAAGTACTCTTAAGGTGTAGGCATAATGGGATTTCATTAAATCCTAAAAATCCATGTTCGAGTAATAGAAGGGGTGAATTTGCTGGGTCATATCATGTGACTAAAGAAGGGACCAAGATCGACCCGCAGAGAGTAAAGACCATCAAAAGCCTTACCCTTCCCACAAGCAAAACTTGGGTGCATTCCTTTTTGGAAAGGTCAATTTCTAAGAAGATTTGTACATGATTTTGCCGATAAAACCAAGGATATCCTTAGGATGATGAAAGTTAAAACTCCATTTCGATGGAGCACTAAAGGGAAGCTATCTTTTGAATAATTCAAAAGAGCAATCACTCACACTCCTATTCTAGTATTCCCAACTTCAAGAAGGATTTCATCATGTATAGCTACGCTCCACTGACATACTGATATCAACCATCATAATGCAAGAGAATGTAGAAGGAATCGAAGCTCACATTGCTTTCATGAGATTCCTACTAAATGAACATGAATCAAGATGTCTCAAATCAAAAAGCATGCTTATATAGTGGTGAGAGTGGAGAAGCATTTCAGATACTATGTGTTGAGTTCTCACACTCTTGTTCTCATTCCTGATACTACAGTTAAGTCCATTTTGACTCAACAAGAGTTAGGTAGTCAACGGGGTAACTAGATAGCCAAAGTATAAGAATGTGACTTAGACATCAGACCTACCAAGTTGGTATGAGGAAGAGGCCTATGCCAATTGATTGTAGAAAATAAGTCTGAGATAGAATGCGAAGAAACTAAAGATACTTCTTCGAGGACCGCGCATGGTGCTTTTTGTAAGCACAACTAATGAATTTTATGTAGACATCACTTTCTTTTTAACTTATGGAAAGTTTCCCCCACATTTGAGCTAAAAATAAAATAGGACAGTTAAATTAAGATCCGTGAGATACACCCTATAGGATAAGGGTATATCAAGAAGGGTATTGATGGTGTATTCCTGTATTGTGTTGACAAGTCTCAGCAAATAAGGTTGCTAGAATCCTTTCACAATCTAGCGTGCAGGGAGAAATTTATCTTCCTCTGTGATGGATTACAAAATATTATGGGCCAGATATTATTGGCCTACTCTTTTGAGATTTAGTAGAATGGGTGGCTAAGTGCAAAGCTTGACAACATTTCTGTTGGTCACCCTAAGGTGATCGCTCTTCCTTGAAGCCGTGGTAATCAAGAACCTTTTTTCAAGCGGGGGAATTGATTTCATTAGAGTAATAAACCCTACCTCTATCATTGGTCATAAATATGTGCTCACCGCCATTGGCTATTTCACCAAGTGGGTGGAGCTCACCTAATCAAGTGGGGAATTGATTTCTAGATTGAGACCTAGTACTTCTCTCGGGATAAGAGAAGGGCAGAAAAGGGATGCATGGAAATTTTGACTCTTTATGGAAAGGTCCTTTCAAAATTCATCAATTGAATGGTGAAAATTACTTATTTCTATCATACCTTGATGGATAAGTTACTCCCTCTACCTTTCGATTGCTAACATCTCAAGTTTTCCATCAAGAATGTAAGATGCTCTCTTGCACTATATTATAATTTATTTCCTGTTGTGTGTTTTCTTTCTTTCTATCTTTGTTGGTTTGTTTATTTTTGGTTTTTCTTCTTCCAACTTTGTAGGAAAATGGATAAAAGCTTCTTGATTCTGAGTTCTCTTCCTTTGATGTCTCAAATAAATTCCCCAACTAGAGCCAGCTGTTATCTCGTTTTAGTGATTTTGACTAAAAATGAGATAACCATAGGAAAATTTTAAACAAATCTCTTCAAAATTCCCCTTTGAAGGATATTTTTGGTTTTTTCAGGTTTCCATGGCATGAATGCATGTTTCTTGCATGTTACATGTCCCATGTCCCCCGAAACCCAAAACACGATGGTCTTAACAAAGGGGTGTTGGGTTTTCGAACTCCCATGCATCGGAACATGCTTTTCCCAAAACATGTTTTATGCTTCATGTTCCTGAACCCCGAAACCTAATTGTCACCTTTGTGTTAGAATTTAGAGACTTTGAAGCATCTCGACATCTCATGTGTCATGCTTCGTGTTCCTCAAAACCCAAATCTTGAATTAAACCAAATCCTTTGTGTTGAGTTTTGGGAGCTCCAAGCATGATGACATGTCATTAATGCCTAGTTGTCTGGTAGTTGGCACATGTGTTGAGCTATGTGTAATAAATGTTAGGGTTTTATAAATAGGTGGTTTTCCACATCATTTGTTACTTTGTACAATTTTGATGTGTTGGATTTTTGTGCATGCTTCTTCCACCTCGAGACCCGATTGAGCTCTAATCAATTTCACCATCCATTCTTGATCATTTTTGACCTTATTGAAGGTATTCTTCCCTCTTTTGTTTTAAAGCTTTTTGGATTTGTTTTTGAGGTGTGTTGTTTGGGTTTTCATTTCTTTTTCCTTATCCATTTCAGTCCTAGGTTTTGGGTCTTTTCCTTAGTTCTTGTCTTTTCCATTAAGGTTTTTGCTTGATTTTCACTCCTTGGTCATCTACTTATTTTTACATAAGTTTTGGTTTTCAAAAGAATATAAAAACCCATGAATGTATGAAGTGAAATTATTCATGTTACGGCAGGAGTAGACCGAATATCTATTTTCGTGTTTTGGTGCACTCGACATAATCTAGTTTTCACCTTGTTTTGGGCTTTGCTACAGGTGCTCACCATCTTGCTTTGTCCACTTTGGGTCAGGTCTTGACCGGTGTTCAACATCCTATGGCTTCCGCAGCACCGAGATGTACCACTGTACTGCCAACATCGCTCATTTCCACTTTGTGTCGTTTTCACTAATGCACCACATGCCCTAACTTCTGACACATGCCCCACTAGTGTTTTGGGTTTTGCAAAGTGCTCAACACATATCAAGTTCTACCATGTGGTTCAAGTTTCTAAAATTATTTTACATGCCCTAACTTTTGACACATTTCATTTTTGGGTTTTCTAAAGGTACTTTGCAACTTTCCAAACCTAAAAGGTGTGTTGGGTCTGTATACTTATTCAACAAACTCTCACACCTGAATACTCCTCCAGAAGTCATCAAGGCATTCTCAGGACTCCTCATGTTGGACCATGACCCATCTTAGGACAAGTAAAATAAGTTGGGAAAGATGAAGTATAAATATCAAAAGATGGAGTCATCTTCTTATACAAGTTGCAACTATGACATCTGGGACACAGAGCTTAGAAATATAGATATGGAAAACTTCTAGAAAATAATTATGGATTCTTCTCAGAATCCATGGACAAAGTCAATAGTCGCAGTGGTCTTCCTCTTACGGTGAGATTTCCAATATTAGCCCAATGCCCCGGTCATCTTGGCTTGTGCTTCACTATGACTCAACCTCCCACTCAAGAAGAAATCAAGTAGGGGAGTCTATAGTGAAATTAGATGGAGATTATTTTAATGAAATCCTAAAGTTTCTGAAATTTACATAATATGTTGATTTAGATTTTAAATCAAAGCATAGAAGCCCTAGGACAAGGATCTGTGAAGACTACATCAAACACATAAATAAAAAGTTCTTGATCAATGTCTTAGCCGGTTGTTTCTAGGTTTCCTAAGCTCGGTCCCTAGAAGTGACTTTATTCTTGAAGTCAGTGATATCATCACCTTGCCGAGCTAGTTTTTTTAGACTCCTAGATTCAAAAGAATTCCAAGGGTGGATGTACCTGCATTTATGGTCATCATAAAGAAAAATGACCAAGGGATTGATTAGGGTAGCTTTAGATAAGTAATGAAATAGACTCTCAAATGAAAATGGTCTTCTCTACCGGACAAGTTCTACATGATGTCATATGTCACTTATGTGGCAAATGTGGCATGAGAAACTATCTAGGGTCTGGATGCAAAGGAAACAAACAAACGTAACATATATATCGGTACTTCCCATAGCTAACAATAAAAGGGTCTGAAGACAAATTTAGAAGATTGAATGATGCCTTCTTCTACGAAAATATTTTCAGGACTAGATCTTGATCTAAGGAGGAGAAGGGTTTCCGATGAAGCGTGGAAAGAAGTGTCTAAATGGGGTTGCATCTTCTTGTAATTCAAGAAGTTTACCTATCTTTGGGTGGTAAGGCTTCACAAGATAATCCTTTCTAATTGCCTGAGTTCCCGAGGTCACAAAAGCTGATCCTCATGGAGTTGGTCGAGATAATTTTTGGATTTTCTCAAATTCCAACAAAGGTAGTATACAAAGTTGTGGTCTCCTTCCCTATTTCCATTAGAAGGTATACATGTTCCACCATGGTTAAGGCCAAGAATGTGCATGAACTTCAGGATAAATTAAAGAAGCACATGAAGATGAGAGAAGGATTCAACATTCGAGGAGTCCTTAAGTCTTATGGAACCTTGTACCTACATGCAGCCACTTACCATGGAAGATATGCACGGGGTTGATCTTTGTGATGAATTTTCCATCCAAAGAAAGACAACAATAGAATGAAACTTGAAGAAGTTCGGATATTAGATCTGGTCAATATCATTGAAGGCACCAAGGACAATGAAAGTGTCTTGGAACCTAGGTATGAATAGTCAGATGGAGATCAACTTGGATTCCCATCCATTGATTGGTTTATTTACGAAAGGATTCTATAAGCTGAGAGAGATGCTCGAGACCCTTTCTATACTTCAAGGCATTGCTCATCTCCTTGGGAATGACTTTCAGTAACATTCCCAAATTAAGACTTTAGAAATAAGGAAATATTTTTTATTTTTATTATTTGCATGAGGTAATTTATATTCATAAATACTCAATTCCGAGATAACACATTTCATAACATTCATTCTTATAATAGATAAACCATATGTAGCTTTAATGACTCGATTATGTAACCTTAGATCTATTCATTCCATGAATTGGTTAACTCTTACTCGATCCATTCATGTGTAACATTGAGTTTGGAGTATTCTACTAAATACTTCACATTCTCGATTCTCTAGCCCCTATGATTAGGTTTTGGAAGTGGTCTATCAAAGAGGAACCTAAGCCAGGAATAATTATTGCAATATTCATTAAATCTGAACCATGGGCTTGGTGAAGCAATACATGG
>CM031235.1:1049537-1110054 GCA_018340775.1 Taxus wallichiana var. yunnanensis
GGGTTACGTGTATTGCTTTTTATTAGCCAAACGACACTCTACCACAGAAACACATTACTACACAAGCGTAACAAGCAATGCCTTTCCATAATTCCCACAACTAAATGCTTAAGGCATTACATGCTAAATCAAGAAACAAGGTCATTATAAAGACAGAATTACCATTTATGGACTTTCATCACATGCAAGGTCCTTTGTCTAAAAGGTTCTGACACTTTATAACCTTGATGGGGGAGTTTTAATTAACATTTTGTAAATCGAAATCCATTAAAAGGACAAATTATCACAGCATTGGTTACTGATAACCCACTAGACGAGGAAGCAATCTAGTAGATCCTGACTTTCTTGCCTGAATGCGTATACTACATCAAAACCGGACCTCCCATCTCGAAAAGTGTCCTTAGTATACTAATATTATTAATTATATCATGGACTATACGATTATCCGCATAAGGTGTTACACCATAACAGTAAAGAGAGGCGGTTACGCATTATCATAACTAAATACGTCATTATAGAGTAAGTGCTCTATCGTAAAGCATTTTATGGAATGCTTCTAAGATGTGTATTGACATAGAAGAATCCAAGAAGATTCTCCACCTAATCTCACGATGAAATATGTGGAGGCCACTTTGGTGGCCATGCCACCACCTCGTAAAATACATCTGATGGGCTATTTCTGCCTACTCTAGAGCATGATGTAGTAGAGTTTGTACGGTAGTCCGGGCAAGTGCTAAGAATTCTCCCACGAGATCCACATCTGCAATGCAAAGCACTCACAGACCAATCGGCTGCTCCATGGCTCTTTTCTATGTGGGGCCTAGATTTGATAGGGAAGAGTCTCTCCTCGTTTTACATATGACCATAATTTCATAATCACGGCCACCGAATATTTTACTAAGTGGGTAGAGGCCATGTGCCTCTTACCATCAGACTTGCTCTTAATCGCCAAGTTCATTTTGAATCCAAATCATTTCAGAAGGTACGTATGTCCAAGTAAATATCTCGAGATAATGGGACTTCTTTTAAGAATGTATCTAAGTTCGTGAATTGCACGTAAATTTAAAATAAGCCATCATACGGCCTCCTCAGTATTACTCCTCAAGCCAACGGAAAATCTGAGCTGACAAACAAAACATTAAAACCATTCTCCTTAAAACTATGAAAGAAAACAAACGAGATTGGCATTTCAAGTTTTATCCAGCCTTGTGGGCCCACTCGAACCTCAATAAGAACACCAAAAGGTGACTCCTTTCTCGGCATGCCGTATTCATGGAAGTAGAATTAGTTCTCCCGCTTGAGGTTGAAATACCCAATCTCGTATCTCATTACAAGGATTCATGGATGAAGATGCTTATGCAGAAGCACGTCTCTCCTCTAACTAGAAAGTCTAGATGAATCTAGGTTAGATGTCGAGCAATGGCATAGAGTCTATGCCGACCGGATGTGCTGACAAGAGTATAACAAGAGGTCTATGAATGAGACATATATGAAGGTGATCTAGTTCTAAGGCTAGACATTCGAGATCGATAAAAGACTCGCGAAGGAAGGAAGTTCCGGCCCCAAATGGTTTGGGCCCATACAGAGTCATGAGAGACTATCGAAATGGGTGTGAATATCTCTTATAATACACTTTAGAAGGTGAGGAATTTGCGAAACAGTCAATTCCCTACACCTAAACGATTCTACGCATAAGTGGCTATCATTATTTGTAATAGATTATATCTACATTACATCTTCATATAATTAGGTTCATTTTGTCCGCTGGTTTAACATATAATTTTTGATCGAGGAATTTATTCTTAAAAGTAATTCATTACAAACTTCGATGGTATTGGCATAAACACTCTAATCATACTTCTCCATTTCCATGATATCATCAACTGTTTCAAAATCATTTCATCACATAAAGCTAGATATGACAAAGTCTTAATATTCGTTAACCATACCAAGGTCTGACGCATGTTTGTTCTCACTTTTGGTTTCTTCATAGGATAGGTGTCTTTTTGTGAGTGCATCTAGAAGCTTCATGCTGTATCACATCTATCCCTGTATGTATATCTCTTTTCGAAGTAAGAGCATGCTGAAATTTTCTCAAATGAGCAAGTCAAATATAAATCAAATAGAAAATTTTAAATTTTACATTTCCTTGCCACTACCAACCCTTCTGATGAGCTTGTGTATCTTCTTAGTGACGTAAGGTTGGGAAAGGATGGAAATGCCCTTACTCGCCTATGCCTTGTCCATGGTGATAAGCCCATACTTCTTACTAGTAGCATGGGCAAGGTATAGGGGGTCCTATTGACACAAACGTTGAAAGCAGCTTAGCGAATCAAATTCAAATGAACCTTTGAAATCTTGAGTCAAAAACAAATGAATCGGATGTTTGAAATTCCAAGAGATTTCAAAACCTAAAACCCATATTTTGTCTACCATGTGGCCATCTACGGATCTAAGTCTAGATAAAACCACAAAGCAAAGCCGCATCCCAAACTATGGAGTCACTCAGAGTGTAGCTTGTGAAAGATCCTAATTTGGTCTCCACCAAAGCTTTGTCTATCTTTTCATCACTATCATTTCAACAATACATTTTCACTAACTTCAGTCCCTTTCTAGCTTCTCGGTGATAAGCCCTCGCATCTTACTAGTTGTGTGGAGTTAGGAGTAGGGAAAGTTTATCTACTCATCATACCGCTTATCATCACACTTTATCCAAAACAAATATGAAGTATCAAGAATTTCTTATAGAAACTAAAATTCAAAATCACATCATATCTACATTATCACATATTAAAGCATCACGAAATACAAAAGAAAGTAAAATTTGTATCATTTGTTCTCCATTGCATACATTCTAAAAACATATAAACATAACATCATAGTTCCACATGAGGAAATGGAAACAAAGTCATAGGTCATGCGAAGAGTTCGATCCAAAATTATATATATATATATAAATGGTCAAAACTCTGTCATATATATATAATGACAAAATTCTGTGCCATCATGCGCTAAGCATGGTCAAAATGCTCAAAGAGCCCTAGGAGATACAAAATAAATCATAAAAATAGTCAAAAGAGAGCCAAGTGGCTTCTCACTATGAGATTCCTCTACGAGGTGCACGCCCATGCCTAGGACTCCGGCTACGCCGTGTGCTCAATGCACGATGCGAGGCTCATAGATCCCGAGAGGCGCAAGGGCTCATGCCATGAGAATGACTCCTCATCGGGCGCTCGTCGCCATATACCCTTACACTGTCGCTAGCTCGATAGAGGAGGGTGATACCATCCTAGCCACATGCCATGCAGAAGGGGAAAGATGTTTCAGATGTTCTGCAGCTTTGCCGAAGGGCTCCCCGCATCCACAAATAGCTCTGCATGGGTCTTCTCCATAGAGATCATTAGGGTATCGAGTGCATACCTGTGCGAATCCAGGTCTCGCCACTCATCGACGGTCTTTGCAAAACAAATGAGAAAATAAATTAGAAATATTAAGAGATTAAAATAGATGTAAACAAAGGGAGAGATAGCAATTAAGGCAATCCTAACTCAAAGCAAACATTAAAAAGAAGTACTATAACTCACTCGAATCACCGGGCCTCAAGATGGATCTCTGTGGTCAAAGCACTTGCCATAGATGTCGCCATCGACCGAGGTACTCCTCATGTGGCTCGGAGCAATGTACGTAGCATCCTCGCTATGGACTCATCCTCCCCACTCATGCGCCTTCAGAGAGTGGCTCCTCAAACCAAAGTCACCCTCTCTCGCACTCTACTCCTCCCTCTCTTCCTCGTAAAATATCCTTGTCATGCCACTTAGGATCGTTGTCCTCCTCTCCACCTAACTCGATAGCTTTCGGCAGCCTCGGTATCCTCCTCGATCTCTCCCCACTGTGAACTCCTCGGACTTAGATTCTATGTCAACGGGGTCAGAATGCTGCTGTGGGCGGGACCGGCGTGTAATCAAGTAAGGGTTCCCGAGGAGCACGGCTCTCCCTCGAGCACGTACTACCCACCTAGCCGCAATAAGAACACCAGGGAGTAACAATTGTCCAACCCCGGCCCTAAGACCTCCCTGGCCTCTCGAACCGATCTATATACTTTGGCCACCTGGGGAAGCATACCCATGTAAGGTAGGCCAAATCTAGTTGAGGAACTTGGCCAAAAGGATGTATCTCCACCCTCCCCACCTCGTCAACAAGCTGCCCTATGGTGGAGCAGAAATCAAGGTAAGAGCCTCCTCGCCATATAAGCTACCATGGCACGATGGTGTGGCCTCCATGTCATCAGTGGTCAGGGAAGCAACTGGCTGGTGAGGTGCTCTGAGCACCGACATGTCTATCCATCTGGCTGCCCTCACTAGCCTCGGATCTCGCCACCTCTACACCTTTGCCATAGGGGATGAAGCACTCATAAACCCAGCTCATAACCAGTGGTCATGTGGCTCAAAGATCGCCTCGTAGAATGGACCACCTTGTACAAATCATGGTAGGTAGTCCCAAGTATGTCGGCTCCCAGTGCGTAAATCTGCCATGTCCCTCAATATGTGCAATGACGGGGACTAGTAGTATAATAGAATGTCTCCCCTCCTTGTCCCCGATCAATCTCAAGGCAAGGATCCCCATAATGTCCTCGGAAAATCAAGGGGATGGGCAAAGTAGAATAGATCGCACTCACCCCCTTCTTCGAACTAGTGGAGATAACTGCATCTCCCATGTAAGAGGCCCACTGTGCTATCTGAGCCCGTGAACCTGTTGTCTCAAGAGTAAGTCGTCTCCCGATGATCGGGACCCCCAGGATATGGTAAACATCCTCCAAAGTGATGGTCCACTCACCTCGGACCCCTGGTAATCGGAAGGTGTTCCGATCAACATCCCAATATGAAAATAAGTCACAAAGTATGTGATCGACAAAGGTGCAAACATGTGGGACACATGATATACGTAGTGATATCAAGCCCTCCAAGAGTGTCCTCTCATCCCGTAAAAGGGCATCTAATACTGTCTAGCGGTCCACACTCTGTCTCTCGGCTCCATCGAATGTACTCCTCCTCGCTTACATACACCCAAAACACACAAAATAGAGCAAGTTAGTATCAAATGACATTTGAAAATCATGAAAACACATAAAATGCTAAAAAAGAAAAACAATTTCAAACAAGTGTTCTTTTGGCATTCTATGAAGAACCACACTCCCAAGCGGCAATGGTTTCACAACTACCACCTTAAAGGCTGAGTGGTCTTATTACCGCTACTTTCCAACAGGCGGTAATCATGTAACCGCCGCTACTATTCTGGTGGCGGTCGTGTCCCGAAAACCCACGCGGGTCATATGCCCTAAAAACGCCTAAAAACAAAAAGGACTATTTTGACTAAAACAAAGCCTACCCAATAGGTGCCCCCCTAGATAGACCTTTTAAAACTAACATTTTTCAAAAATAACCTATGACAAAAAGATTTAATATTTTAAAAATTTTGGGGGTAAAAATAGCTAATTAAGAAAAACTAACCCGTGATCTCATGGTCAATGTTCTTTCTCATGGAGGCATGATCACTATCTTTGTCATGAACGTTTTGACTTCTACTCTCATCGTAAACCATCACCGTGGGTCCCAGAGCTCAAAATCAACCAAATCAACACGCTGCGCAAATGAATAGGAAAATGGGCCCATTTTTTCATATATAAGAACTCCTTGACTTGTTTGAATGCCCTTTCCACAGTTTGGAGTGCCGATGAGGTAAGTTCTTATCCCTACACAAATGGTACGTCCTCATTTCATATTATGTTAGTATTTATTTTTTGATCTTTTTTTGTCTATCTCGCACTTGAGTTCTCTTTTTTCTTTGCGAGTGGCGAGAATTTCGAGATGGCGCCATTCCAACACACGACGTATCGTATAACTTCTAACTTCCCATTTCAGCACCATCATACTCGGACTCCACCATTTTACACCTCTTCATGGCTAAAATGCTTCTCTGAGGGGGCAATATGTACGTACCCAAAATTATAGGGTACTACACTGCTGAAAAACAACGTAACACGTGCCCCAATGATGATACAGTCTCCTCGCAAGGTGTTCGTGATCCGGAAAATCCCTCAAGTATGTTAACATCCCGCATGCCCCACTTAGCCCCCATGCTTTGTTGTTCTCTTTTCCCTCTTTTCTTTGTGTTTTGCTCTTCGCTTTATGAAACCGCCCCCTGATCAAGGCGGTGGTCCACTCCTATACAGGGGGCTCGCCGCCCTTTCACTCGTGCGGTCCTTCACGTGTTTTCCAGAATGCTCTTTTAACGTGACTCATGTAAATATCAACGTTTACCAACTTTTTTCACCGCTTTGAGCTTACATTAATGATTCGAGTTCCTGAATAGTGTTTTGGCATTGTTTATGGTTTAAGAGATCAATTTGGTTTTTATCTTTGGGTAAATGGAAATACTATAAATAGTTGGCTTGTGCTCAAGCAAAGGCCCTCAAAATTTTCCTCTCAATTTCTCATTTCGATAGCTTAGTTTTCCATTTTGTTTAGGATTCATAGTTTTTGTTCATTGCGTGATGCTTGGTTAGTGTTATTTTGCTATTAGAAAGCCACATATCCATCTTGTCTGGAAGTCTGTCATTACTTCATGCAATCCATTAAGGTAGAATAGTTTAATTTTCAGTAGGAAGCCATTAAAGTTATAGGTTTTTCTCATCAAACAGGATAGTTTCAGGTTCTGGACGTTTTATGCTGCATGACTCGCAATAAATCCCACTAGGAATTACATAAGCCAAGCTCTGTACTCTTGTGCTATCCCTCTCCTACTCGCATTATATTCGCCTATATCCTAAGCTACCTTTGTTCCAATATCTACTTTTGTTGATGCTAGCATTACATGCTTTTTAGATCCACGTGAGCACGAAGGAACGAGGAGATCACACTGAGGGGACAAAGCCACACACATCATCGGATTCACCACTGCCTACAGAAATCCGTGGTTCAAGCTTTCAAAATTCTAGTTAAAACATATCAAATAAAGTAGTCAATCATTTCATTTCAGCTAGTTTCACTTTTGATATTGCCAGGGAAGCTGTGAGGATTGATAGTTTCTGAGAAACTATGATTCATTCCTCACTTCTGAGGTAGGATCGAGAGTCTTTCAAATAGAGTAGATCAATTATCAGGTTATTTAGAATAGATCTATAAACTACACAGACAAGTAGCTATACTCGGTTGCTTTGTTTGTTTTAATTACATTATTAGTTTAGTTGTCAATTTTAGATACATTAGATAATTGTTCTTTAAATTTTGTTCAGTAGTTTATCCATAAACTATCATTTTTAGGAATATACATAGACATATCTTTCACGGTTAAATTATTACTGTCATTAGTTAGATTTGTATAATTTCCTTTTGTATGACAATCACGGGGCCTAGGGAACCTAGAGAATACATATTCGAGCCAATCGTGCCTCAACTCCAATCTCATCACAAAGAATAACTGACATAGATCAAAATCTTAGAATCCAAGTCCTCTAAACAATAGTGGACTTCCAACATGAGATCAGCTCCGGTTAAACAAGTTGAACGTAGAAGACGACCAAACGCACACGTTTTGGTCAAATCAGCCAAACTACAAATTACCCTATATAAATATCCACATGACTATAGAAGGGCTTGAAGAGAGCAAACGTTCAATTGTGATCCTTTGTCCCACATCCAGTTACAGAGATACTCCTCACGGACATAGATACTAGCTTAAGAATTCAGGTTGCACAAACGCCTATGAGATACTCTTCAGAGAAGATCGCACAACTATTAATTATGAATATAGAGGCCGAGAAAGCATATGACTATTAGGTACTAGGGATTAGGGATTGATTCCTTGCACATGACCAGAAGCAGGTCCGCAACAACCACAAGTCTATAGGTTACGACCCACAAATCCATTACAACCCAACAAATCCATAGGTGAATTAGACATAGATGCTGGCTTAGGCACATTAGTATTTAGATCTACTCTACTTTCACCTATCATCATTGAACAGTTATCCTTGTTAGACATAGTAGCTAATAAAGCTAAGGAGTTCTGGACTAGACCAGACAATCACCCGTAGAGTCCACCGTACCCATCATCCACCCTATGACCCTATCCGGAGACATACACAAAACTATCCCGTGTCATTTTCCACGTATCCCATAACCCATAGATCGAATCACGCCGAGGAGATCAATATTGATTGGAGCATTCGAGCATTCATCCTGTCGATCGATCTATCACACCGTTCAAGTTAGGAGGGCCTTCTTTGCCTTAGATTCACAGTTTCCACTAGTGCCCATCGAGGACATAAGATTGCCTAACTAGTTTGTCTACATCCCACACGTATTCCATCCCCACCGGCTGTCTCGCTTGCACTGTTATCCCGTAAAATTGGCAAGGGAAATTTTACAGATAACCCTACCAAATTTTGTTCGGTCCCTCGTCAGGGACTCCTCACATTCATAACATTGCAAAATCCCTTCCCGAGAAATCTAGTTTTCCGAACTTAGCCATTTTTGGTCTTTTTTGGTCGGGCGCACATAATGTCTATGCAACATCAAGTTTTGGTGTGCCCCCTTTAAATCCTTTGGTGCACGGTTTGAAGTGTCAATAGGCGTTTTGGTGCACCTCACTATGTTGTGCCTTTCTTGCATGTGCCAAGGCGCATGCGCCTTCATGTCAACAATACTTTTGTTGCGCCACTTTTTGGCGCCAAGGCGCACATATTCTTGTGTCAACAAAACTTTCGGTGCGCCAAAGGCGCACATAACTTCATGTTGACAGGTATTTTGATGCGCCAAAGGGTGCATGCTTTCTTGTGTCGACAACACGTTTCATGTGCCACTTGAAAAAGTGGGTGGCGCATTTATTACCACCTCACCTATATATAGGCGCATCTGCACTGTCATTTTCATCCGTTAGAATCACGTGATTTTCTCTCTACTGCTTAGTGCACTCTGCCTCGCTGTCGTTTTCAAATCACATCGTGGACCCGGTCTCATATTTCTCTATTATATTATCCTGGTAAGAGGTCTTCTGTGCTTTTGTGTGTTTTGGTTGTTTTTGTGTTTTGGCTGCTTGTTTGTGTGATTAGAAAGATCTGTCAAAGCATGAACTCAACTACCTGGCTGTGAAATCATGAACACCCCCTCCTTGTTGTTTTTCTCTATTCTTCCCCATGCATTTCCCCCTCTTTCCAGATCTGCTGGTAGGGAAACTCATTCCTGAAAAGATGGCTTGAACTCTTATTTTTAGCTTATCAACATGTGAACACCACAGAGAAAGAATCAAAGCTTCAAAGCAAGACTGTAATTTTTCCTCTTTTGGCACATCTGTCACCCCTACAACATCATATACAGTCACGCCAATAGCACATATACCATGCCTGTTACATAAAGAGAACATACGCCCTCAAGGCGCGCTTCCCTTCGCTTATTACAACCGCTTTCCTCGCGCCTCTTAGCGCACCAAACTTGCGTGCAACATTACAAAACCATGTGCCCTTTGGCGCACCCTACATGTATGCAACATTAAATTTATATGCGCCAAGTACAACTGTTAAAACAGCGTAGGTGCATCTATTGTTACAACAACATCATGTTGTGTAGACCTTCCATGCGCGTGCCAAGCTCCCTATGGCACATGAAAAAATGATGTTACACGCATTAAACTCATGCCCTTTGGTACATCCTGCACCCGTGTAACATGAAAAATATCCGCGCCCTTTATAAAATGTATACATATGGCGCAGGCGCACTTATGCTTACAACAACAAAAATGCAATCTGCAGTGTCCATGCGCCATGCGCCCTTTGGCGCTGATTTATCCTTGCAGCAGCCCTTTCCTATGCGCCTTATTATTTAGCCCTGTAACCTGCAGTATTCATGCACCCTGCGCCCTGAGGCCTTAAAATCACTAACTCTTTCTTCTATTGACGCTTTAATGGAAGATCGAACAAATGATATGACTTTCAAGTGCGTTGGGTTTCACTTCTTATTCTTGGGAGATCAACAATGAGTTCGAGTTACATATGTCAACATAAAGCAAGATCCCCCTTCCAGCCACGGGACGACGATGAATAGTTTCCTTCTTCCCAACTTTCTCCTTGTAAATTATCCAAAATTTGTTGACACAAATGATGACATCATCCATGTTGCACCATGGGATGATGTCATCCACCAAAGTTGTCAAAAGTCAACAAATGACTTTGTAATCTATTGTAAGATATTTTTGTAATTAAGTGGTTTGTTTGCTTTTGTCTTCTTTTCTTCTCTCCTTCTATATATACTTGAATACTTGTTGTATTCAAGGGGGTGGATATCTTTTAGATGAAAAATAGAAGTGAGAAGAAAAGGCTTTGTACTTTTTGTAACAGAAGAAGATATTAATGCAAATATTAAGACTTTGTGCCAATATATGTGTTATGAGCATCCGATCTTTCTTATGTCGATCTATGCGTTTATTCTGTTAAACTGTCTCTACTTTTGTCATTTATTCATCAAGTATTGCTTTGTTTGTCTATGCAAGTAGGTTCGGCTCTGTTTACTACCAATCCCAAAACATAGACCCTCTCACCTTTCTACTTTGAATTCATTTCTTTTCTCCCTTCGATCCGTCTTCCTTCCTTTTCTTCCTTCACTCCTTTCTATTCTTCGTCAAAACTACCCTCTCTGGGATGAGATCCCAAACCCCTAAAGGTAGAATATCAGAAGACTTGCACGCAGTTCTGCTGGTAGAATAGCAATAAACCGGTTTCGCTTTTACTATCTCAAAGAGGGGCTATGCCCTGCACACCTGTTAGACTCGCCTATCCATAAATCGCCTCTAGCGAATGATTTTCAAACCAACAGCTTTTGGCGACTCTACTGGGGAATCGAACAGATCTATCAAATCTATGATGGTGGTGTGTTTAAAAATCGGTGAAAATCGAAAAATCATTACCTATTTCAAGCAAATCAACTTTTGCTTAAAATCCAATTTTTTTGCAAAAGTGATCCAAACTGAAAATTTTCTTCAAGGATCCATAGATCGGGCCTAGATAGAGATCTTTAGTTCACGAGTTTTTACAAAAACCATATTTTTCCGTAGATCTGAGTTTCGACAGCTTTTACCAAAAATTTCAAACTCTTTGAAAAGTCAACTCTAGATCTTAAAATCAGCTTACTAAGTTTTACCATTGTTTTATCCTCATTGTTCTTTTGTACAATAAACTCTGCGATCGGTTTTCAAAAGGAGGATAAAATTAAATATTCAAAAAGTACATGCTGCTGATTTTTGTCAAAAAAATCAGAAAATCAGCAAGTACAACCAAAAAGAGTTTTTAAATCTGCTCCACAATATTGTAGATCGGGAAGGTACGCTGGCAGGTGAACCATTTACTCGTAGCAGGAGAGCTCGTGGAGAAGTCGATCCTACTTTTGATCTGCTTCAAAGGCACAACTTCAGTATAACACCGCGTGCTTTTCATCACTAAGTTCAGCTGATCGGTCAGCTAGAAGCGCCTCACCTCCATGAAAGAACCGGTTTTCACAAGGAGCCTCCACATCCCTTTGTAGTGCTTCACGCTTCGGTGAACCCATACTTTCCAGCCCATGTTCTTTTTCCACCCATCCAGATGGCGGTACCATGGGGAAATGCTATGGGTCCCCTGGCCTTGCCGCATCCTGTTCATGCACTCCCACACGGAAACCGAAAGAATTTTCCCAAATTTGACAGGAGCGGGAACCAAAGCACGGATTCACACATATCTACATTTATCATGTCATGCAGTATCCTAGATGTAACCCATGAAGATGTGTCGGTTCACCTTTTTCTGGAAACTTTACAAGGGCCCGCAGCAGAATGGTTTCAGCATTTACCGGCCGGATCTATTACCAGTTGGGCCACCTTGCAGGATGCTTTTGAAGACAGTGTACAATCCTTCGAGAAGATGAATTTGCATTGCTTATCACGAGATCACTCACCTAAAAGGAGGCCAATGAGACCATGCACGATTTTATCGCCAGGTTCAATGCATTAATCAACCGTGTCCCTGTTGCCATGCTTCCAACACCGGAAAAATAGAAGTGTTTCTTCGTGAACGCTATGAGCTCAAAAGTAAGTTTCTTGCTCCTGCAAGAACAAGTGGCTACCTTGATTCTTTCCTAGGCCACTGCCATCAGAATTGAAGATAACTTGCTAATATCTGGCGAATTAAAAAGGGAATCATCTAAGCCTAAATCTTTGGGCCCTTCGCCCACTACTTTATCTGATCCGGCATTTCAAAAGATGGCGAATGACTTACTTACATTAAAGAAGCAATTAGCTCAAGCTTCCCCCAGTTCCTCATACCAGGATATTCCACGAAGGAATTTCATTTCCAACAATGTTCCACAAAGGCCGTGCTTACCTGCAACTGCTCCACGGTTGGCACTTGAGGCTCCTCCGGTCAACGCTTTAGTCAAAATCGAAGAAGAGGAACAAGATTACGAAGAACCTTTGTCTCAAGGCGAAGATGATCAAGATGTCGGTGAGCCGACTGGCGACTCTACTATCGGGTATATGGAATTTGATGAGGAAGAATCTGATGAAGAGGAGGGTACACAAGGCTATGCAAGTGGACAATCATATGTTGTTTTTACCCGCTCGCAAGGAAAAGAAGCAGAGGTCGCTGCCCATGTGCAAAAAGAGAAGGCCGTGTCAAACGCGCCTCCAACCATTGCTAAAAGAGGTAATCCTCTTCCTACTCAACCCCCTGTTAAGTCTTTTACAAAGAAATCTTTTCCCCCCATCTCTCCTCCAAATCAGCCTTCTTCTATTTCCATGAAGACCAGTAATCCTACCCTACCATCACGAAGTGAGGGACTCATTCCTTCACCAGCGCAACCCTTAGCCACGTTTGACATCATAGATCATGCTAAAAAGACTAAGATCCAAATGTCTGAAGCCGAATATCTCCAAATCGAACCTCGAACAACTTGTAAGGTTGACCAAGTATATTTAAAGCCAAGCCAGTCATATCTCCCCGTGTTCCCCAAAAGGAATCCTTTCCACTCCTCTGCATCCCACGTAAATGTCACCTCAACATCTGCATCAAGCAAGATAGAACCTTTCTATCTCTCCCTCCTAATCAATGGCCACAAATTAAGTAACTGCATAATTGATTCTGGAGCTTCTGATAACGTCATGCCGGAAAAATTCACCCATGCTTTGGGCCTCACCCTTACCAAGCCTTTTGGCAGATGTTATTCCTTGGAAACCAAGTAGGTTCCGTTGATTGGTCAAATCAAAGACGCGCAGTTCGCATTTGCGGCGTTCCCAGAGAAAAGAGTAAAGATGACCGTCCTCATTGCCGACATTCCAGCAGCCTATGGAATTTTGCTGGGAAGAAGTTTTTGTAGTGAAGTTGGTGGGGAGATTCATATGGACTGGTCTAAGGCTAGAATCCCCGTCAAAGGTGTAATGCAGACATTGGAGCTAGAATCACAAAAGAAGTACTTGGTTACTAACTCTGAGGACCCCAAAGCTCAAATTCTTTTCGAATCATCAGGATGGGAACTATTTCTTGTCTACCGAGTCTGAAAAAATGGGTGTTCTCATCCAAGAAGAAGATCTTAACAAGATCTGGACTTTACAGTTTGATGGCGGCCTTGACGCAACCAAAGGGGTGTGGCGCGGAGCCATGCTAATATCTCCCAAAGAGGAGATTATTCCTCTCTCTTTTCAAGTTACAATTTTTCAACACAAATAATCTTTGGCTTTGAGTATGAATCTCTTCTACTTGGCATGCAAGTCAAAGGAAAGAGGGATCAAAACCTAAAAGTACAAGGTGATGTAGAGCTAGTCGTGAATCAAGTTAAAAGGATATATCAAGTAAAGAATGAGAGGCTCAAGCATTACCGCAATGCGGTGTGGGACAGCATCGAAGAATTTGATGCTTTTTCAATAGAATCCATCCCAAGAGCTCAGAATGACATGGCCGATTCATTGGCCATTTCAACATCCCTCATGCTCCCTCACCCAGGTTTGAAAACAGACAAATACACCATTGAGGTGGTTTTCCGCCCAAGCGTGTCGACAATTCTCAGCATTGGCAAGTATTCAATGATGACAATCAACTCATTGCCTTTCTAGAAAAGGCAGAAAATTTTAAGGAACTTCATTTTGAAGGATCCACTTCCACGTGCCGTGAATCAGTTACGGTCAAAAGGATGAATCCAAAGGGAACGACGGCATATGTCAGCTCAAAGGAAATAAAATTCCAAAGGGCCTGGTTTCTTTAGAGTGGTTGTTCGATAGGCATGATCGTTTTGTAAAAAAGAAAAGGTGAGATGATGCTAGCTCATCCCCAGAAACTCGAACCGGTTAATTTAGGATCGGTAGAACATCCGCAGTTTGTGAACATCGAAAAATGTTGCACACCTGAAGAGAAGCGGAAGTTTGTCAAACTGCTGAAGAAATACATGGATGTATTGGCGTGGTCCTACGCCAATCTAAAGTCTTTTAAGCCAAAGGACGTCCAACATGACATTCCGTTGAAAGAGGACGTCAAAGCCTTTCGCCGAAGCGGAGGTATTATAACCCTAAGATCTCAAGTACTTTATCGCTTCTAGGCTAAAATTCAAAAATTTCTGATGCGAGGATCATTTTTCCTATCCATCACAGTACTTGGGTGGCAAACATTGTGCCAGTGTGCAAGAAGAACGGTGAAATACGCATATGCGTAGATTTTCGAAACCTAAATCAGGCTTCCTTAAAGGACAACTACCCACTTCCTATAATGGATCAAGTTCTACAAGTAGTAACTGGATCAGAAATGTTGTCCATGCTTGATGGTTTTTCAGGCTACAATCAGATTGAAGTCTCACCTGAAGACCAATTTAAAACAGCATTCACTACTCCCTGGGGCACGTTTGCCTACAGCAGGATGCCTTTTGGCCTGACCAATGCTGGCACCACTTTTCAACGGGCCATGGACCTGGCATTCAAAGGTATGATGGGGAAGGTCATTGTGGTTTATCTGGATGACTTAACTGTGTTCTCTAAACAACGAAATGATCATTGTGATCATCTGGAGCAAGTATTGGCCAGATGCCGAGAGCATGGGATTTCCCTGAACCCAAAAAAGTCTATTTTTGGAGTCACAGAAGGAAAGTTGCTAGGACATGTTGTTAGCAAAGAAGGAACGAAGATAGATACCGAAAGAGTTAAGGCTATTCAGAGCCTCACTTTGCCTACAAGCAAGACCGACATTCATTCTTTCTTCGGAAAGGTGAACTTTCTCAGGTGCTTTGTTCCCGACTTTGCTGAAAAGACTCGTCATATATTAGACATGATGAAAGGGTCACCAACTTTCCGATGGAGTGAAGAAGGGAAGAGATCATTCGATGAAATAAAATCTTCTCGTCACTCATGCACCGGGCCCCGGTATGTCCCGATTTCTCCAAAGATTTTATCAAGTATAGCTATGCATCTGAGCATACTTGTATCGCCATCTTACAAAAGAATTCTAAGAATGTTGAATCCCCAATTGCATTCATGAGCTCTCCCCTCAAGCCTCACGAATTAAAAATGTCTCAGTTGGAAAATCATGCCTTCGTCGTTGTCAAAGCAGTCAAAAACTTCAGGTATTACATTTTAAATTCTCATACAGTAGTGCTGGTCCCTGACACGGTAGTCAAGTCAATTTTAACTCAACAGGAGTTAGGAAGCTTGCGAGGAAATTGGATTGCAAAGGTCCAGGAGTACGATCTGGATATAAAACCAACCAAGTTGGTAAGAGGCAAAGGCCTATGTCAACTTATGGCTGAAAACCAAGGGTCGAATTTCCGGAGAAAAGGATGATTGTACCAATGAAGCACAAAGCCAGTTGGAGAAACTCGATTCACTGCCTATGGTCCTATTTGTCGCAACCAGCGATGAGTGGTATTCCGATATTGCTTTCTTCCTCACCTACGGCGAAATTCCCAGTTCACTTAACCACAAAGGAGAAACGTGCTATAAAGCTCAGGGAAGCGAAATATGTCATCTAGGATGACGGTTTATACAAACACGGGATAGATGGCATCTTCCTACGATGTATTGATAAGCCACAACAGGTGAAGTTACTTGAAATTTTTCATAATTCAGGCATGTGGAGGCCATTTCTCCTCTCTCGTGACAATGCACACAAGATCATCCCAGAGCCAAGTACTATTGGCCGATGCTTTTCTAAGATACATGGCTCTGACTGGGTAGCAAAGTGTGAGCCTTGCCAGCAGTTCGTCGGTAAGCCCAAGTTGGCTGCTTTTCCCCTCAGGCCGGTCGTTGTCAATGAACCCTTCAAGCAGTGGGGAATTGATTTTATCGGTGCACTCAATCCCCAATCAAGTGCCAGACATAGTTATGTCCTAACAGCAACAGATTACTTCACCAAGTGGGTGGAAGCCATGCCTGTCAAACATGCCACTTCCGAGGTTGTTTGCAGTTTTATCAAAGAAAATATCATTGTCAGGTTTGGCGTTCCAAACAAGATTGTTGCTGATAACGCTTCCAACTTCTCCTCGTGAGAAGTTATTAGTTTTTGCTATGAATATGGAATAACCTTAGCTCACGCCTCGGATTATTACCCTCAGGGAAATGGTCAGGTAGAATCCAGTAACAAAAACTTGGTGACCATCATATGAAAGCTAGTGGATGAGAATCAACGAATGTGGCACAAGTCCTTATACGATGCTTTGTGGGTAGACCGCATTACCCCCAAGAGATCTCTCGGTATGTCACCTTTTCAAGTGTTATATGGCACCAATGCCGAGCTTCCCATTTCCGCTGAAATCCACCTTTCTGCGCTTTGCACGGAAATCAAAGATGAGACTTTTCAAAATTCCCAAAAAAGAGGATCATGTACTAGCATGAGCTCAAAGAAAAGAGAGTAAAGGTGGTGACAAGATCACCGAACATCGAGAATCGTGTCAAAAGATTGTTCGATAAAAAAGCTAAACAAAGAAATTTCCAAGTGGGAGACCTCGTCCTTTTGTGGGACAAACGAAAAGAGCCAAAGGGCATGCACGAGAAAATTTGATTCCCTATGGAGAGGACCTTTCAAGATCAAGCAGCTCAATGGAGAGAATAGTTTCTATCTCTCATATCTGGATGGAACCGAACTCTCACTTCCCTTATAGCGGGCAACATCTCGAAAATCTTCGTAGAAGTAGAGCTTCTCTCTTCTTTATGCATGTTTGCTTCAGGCTTGTGTGTTTTTTTGTCGTGTGTTTGCTTTTGTTGGTTGAGTGTTTCCTTTCCGGTCCCCCTTGTTTTTGACTCTGTTACTCCAATGGATAGGCACAAAAGATCTGTGGGATTCTCTACCCCTCGATATTTTCTCGAGGATAGTCCCGAGAAGAGCCGGTTGTTATCCCCGTAAAATTGGCAAGGGCAATTTTACAGATAACCCTACCAAATTTTGTTTCGGTCCCTCGTTAGGGACTCCTTGCGTTTGGAACGTTGCAAAATCCCTTCTCGGAAATCTAGTTTTCCGAACTTAGCCATTTTTGGTCTTTTTGGTCGGGCGCACATAATGTCTATGCAACATCAAGTTTTGGTGCGCCCCCTTTAAATCCTTTGGCACACAGTTTGAAGTGTCAACAGATGTTTTGGTGCACCTCACTATGTTGTGCCTTTCTTGCATGTGCCAAGGCACATGCGCCTTCATGTCAACAATACTTTTGTTGCGCCACTTTTTGGTGCACCAAGGGCGCACATATTCTTGTGTCAACAAAACTTTTGGTGTGCCAAAGGCACACATAACTTCATGTTGACAGGTATTTTGATGCACCAAAGGGCGCATGCTTTCTTGTGTCGATAGTGTGTTTCATACAAGATTTGAAAAAGTTGGTGGCGCATTTATTACCACCTCGCCTATATATAAGCACATCTACACTGTCATTTTCATTCGTTTAATCACGTGATTTTCTCTGTACTGTCGCTGCACCCGCCTCTATCGCTTTCAAATCACGTCGTGGACCCGGTTTCATATTTCTCTATTATATAATCCTGGTAAGAGGTCCTCTGTGCTTTTGTGTGTTTTGGTGTTTTGTGTTTTGGCTGCTTGTTTGTGTGATTAGAAAGATCTGTCAAAGCATGAACTCAACTACCTGGCTGTGAAATCATGAACTCCCCCCCTCCTTGTTGTTTTTCTCTATTCTTCCCCATGCATTTCCCCCTCTTTCCAGATCTGCTGGTAGGGGAAACTCTGTCTGAAAAGATGGCTTGGAACTCTTATTTTTAGCTTCTTTATCACCCAAAGGTACCCTTAAAAAGAAGCTTATCAACATGTGAACACCTCAGAGAAAGAATCAAAGCTTCAAAGAAAGACTGTAATTTTTCCTCTTTTGGCGCATCTGTCACCCCTGCAACATAATATACAGTCGCGCCAATGGCGCATATACCATGCCTGTTACATAAAGAACAGTTGCGCCCTCAAGGTGCACTTCCTTCGCTTGTTACAACCGCTTTCCCTGCGCCCTCTTGGCACACCAAACTTGCGTGCAACATTACAAAACCATGCGCCCTTTGGCGCACCCTGCATGTATGCAACATTAAATTTATATGCGCCAAGTACAACTGTTAAAACGGTGCAGGCACATCCATTGTTACAACAACATCATGTTGTGCAGACCTTCCATGCGCCGTGCCAAGTTCCCTATGGCACATGAAAAATGATGTTACACACATTAAACTCGTGCCCTTTGGTGCATCCTGCACCCGTGTAACATGAAAAATATCCACGCCCTTTATAAAATGTATACATATGGCGCAGGCGCACTTATGCTTACAACAACAAAAATGCAATCTACAGTGCCCATGCGCCATGCGCCCTTTGCACTCGATTTATCCTCGCAGCAGCCCTTTCCTATGCGCCTTATTATTTAGCCTCAGTAACCTCGCAGGTATTCATGCACCATGCACCACGAGGCCTCAAAATCACTAACTCTTTCTTCTGTTGATGCTTTAATGGAAGATCAAATAGCTGATATGAATTTCTTGCGTTGGGTTTCACTTCTTATTCTTGGCAGATCAGCAATCGAGTTCGTGAGTTACATATGTCAACATAAATCAAGATCCCCCCTTCCGTACCGGGATGACGATGAATAGTTTCCTTCTTCCCAACTTTCTCCTCAGAATTATCCAAAATTTGTTGACACAAATGATGACATCATCCATGTTGCACCATGGGATGATGTCATCCACCAAAGTTGTCAAAAGTCAACAAATGACTTTGTAATCTATTGTAAGATATTTTTGTAATTAAGTGGTTTGTTTTCTTTTGTCTTCTTTTCTTTTCTCCTTCTATATATACTTGAATACTTGTTGTATTCGGGGTGGATATCTTTTAGATGAAAAATAGAAGTGAGAAGAAAAGGCTTTGTACTTTTTGTAACAGAAGAAGATATTAATGCAAATATTAAGACTTTGTGCTAAATATATGTGTTATGAGCATCTGATCTTTCTTATGTCAGATCTATGCGTTTATTTTGTTAAATCTGTCTCTACTTTTTTGTTATTTATTCATCAGTATTGCTTTGTTTGTCTATGCAAGTAGGTTCGGCTCTGTTTACTACCATCCCAAAACATAGACCCTCTGACCTTTCTACTTTGGAATTCATTTCTTTTCTCCCTTCAGATCCATCTTCCTTCCTTTTCTTCCTTCATTCCTTCTCGCTTCTTCGCCGAAACTACCTTTATTGGGATGAGATCCCAAACCCCCAAAGCGAATATTGTAAGACTTACTTGAGTTTCTGCTTGGTAGAATAGCATAAACTAGTTTTAACTACTCTTGTCTCAAAGAGGGCTATGCCCTACACACGCTTGGCTCGTTGGCTCATAATCATCCATAAATGCGCCTAGCGTGCATTTTCAAACCAACAGACACGACCTCGGGAGGTTGGGTGCGAGGAAGAGTTACTTGTAGATTCCCATGCTCGCTTGTCACTTTTCCATCGTCTGCATATACCGTGGAATGAAGGAAAAGCCACGAGAGGAAGGATACCCATTAGAAAATGAAGGAAAATATTCTTCGGAAGGATACAGCAATAGGATGAAGGGAAAAATGGACGTGGAATGAGACAATCCATGGGATGAAGATAAAAGACGCGAACGATAAAAGATGTAGAATGAAGGGATGAAAATAAAAAAGTGCGTAAAGAAGAAATGAAAGGAAAAGGCCACTAAATGAAGGAGAAAATCCATATAATGAAGAAAACATGTGAAATGAAACAAACACCATAGAAGAAACAAAAAAACAAAGCTGCTGAAAAAATAATAAATGGGCTAGGTACAAGTTGGAAGGCTATAAAAGAGATCGACCCATAAGGGCTTAAGACATAAAAAAATAAAGTGGAGATAGAAAAATTCACTAGAAAATTTGCAAAACCAGTGAGCTAGGTAAAATTAGGGAAAAGTGAGAAAGATGGGTACTCTAATTGAGCTTACAAAAGACGAGCTCCCAAAGCCAAAGTTCCATGCATATCTAAAATAAAATAAGCATGATCTCAAGGGACCACTTTTGCATATCCCATTCAAATTCACCCATACACAGGATTTATAGAAATATATGCACTCACAAATCACCGAATATGACCACACACGGTTCAATGTATTTAGATAGTTGTTGCTTGAAGAAAATCCTAATACCAAAGAGCTTTAATACAAAAATAAATTAAAAGTGATTAGAGAATTGAAGATAGATGCACAAGCTGAATACTATACTTTATTAGGGCTGATCATGTGATTCGAGTTCTTTTGAGCTAGCTACACAATCAGATGTTATATTTATATCAACCGTACCCAATTGACAATAATGTCATGGTTGGGGTTACGAGATTATGGGCATAAGGGCGATTGGTGATCATGAAAAAGGAGACTGTGAGGAAAGATATCACATGTGTGATGGGGGTAATGAAGACAAAGAGAGGAGTACACATCATGAATATAAAACCATACACTTAGGTATGCCGTAAAGTTATATTCTTGAAATTTTATCATACAAGTCAGGAAGATGGCGCTCATGGGCTTAGTGCACAAATTTCCCTAGATATGGTGAATTCTCATTTAGAGTATAATTTAGCTAAATTATTAGCCTCAGAATTCCATGAAAATACTAGAAAAATAAAAGAAGGGAAACATACATTTTGTTATGGGTTGGTCTTATTGTGTTTGGCTATGTATTTCAAAAAATCACTAACCCATAAATCAGAATTGGTTGAATGGAAGAACCAGACGTACTTGTGGCCAAACAAATTTGGGAGCATATGAATACATTAGATGGGGTTACCCAAATAAATTCTTTATTAGGGTGGACAAATAGAATCAAACAAATAGTTGCAAATAGAGCCTGGGTGTCTGAACAGATTATGGCACGATATGAGAAAGATGTAATTTTTATTGCAGACATTGATTATACCTTCCTTCGACCTCTAATACCACGAACTTCACATATACCTCCTTTACCATATGAGGCTTTGATGAATTAGTGGCTACTTTAGTTGAAGAAATCAAAAATATCCCTATGGACCATAGAAATCCAACACCACCAAATTTTGATAAGATCATTGAAGAAACCAGGAAGAGTACAAAAATAAATACCCAATACAATATGCCAAAGACTTACCAAGTACAACAAGCATAAAATTACAAGATAAGACCAGCCAAAGGCCTCTAGTGCTTTAGAACCTACTACCAAAAGCCACAAGGCACTAACATCTAAAGAAAACTAAAAGAAGTGACGTTTAACATAGAAGAAGAAGAATCATCACAAGAGGTAGAAAACATTTATGATTATGAAGAAGAATGAACCCCCTCTACCTCATTATCACCACAAGATCAATTAGGACCTCAATTTTTAGAAGAAGCAGAACCTTTACTGGAAACACAACTGACCAAGTTGGCATATGGGTTTTATAAGAAATGTTTATCTCCGTGCAACATTTCTTAGTAGCTCAAGAGGATGAAGGCTAGTACTGGAGAGAGAAAATATCTATAGCAGAATCCATAGTGTATTACATGGATAATTTTTCTTAGTAATTGGAAACATTATTCACTTACTTCCACAAGAATTTGCAAAGGAAATTCAAGAACAAGTAGAGGTGGAAGAGAAAACCGCCTACAAGCCCTTCAACAGGAAAGGAAAACATTGAAACAAAAGAAGAAAAAGACCACTCAAGATCAAAAATTATCAAGGAGGTGGAAGACCTAATTGGGTTTCTTATCAAAATGAAGAAAAAGAGAAGAAGAAGCGAAGAAGGATACGGTTCAAAAATCCAAAAGCACAAAGGAAGAAACTTAGAGGAAAAGAAAAGAAAATGAATAGAAGAAGAACAAAAGAAATCCATCAAATGGCTAAACAAAAGAAGATAAAAGAAGAGGAAAAAGAAAAAAACAAGAAGAGAAACAAAGAAATTGAGGAAGCCAAAAATATAGATCAAGAAGAACAAAATAAAAGGCGCTGGAGAAGAAGAAAAAAGAAACAAGAAATAGAAAATAAGAAAAGGGAACAAGAAGAGAGAGGGAAATAGAGAGAATAACCAAAAAAACAAGATAAGAAAAAATAAGAAGGGTAAGAGAAGCTAAAGAGAGAACAAGAAGAACAAAAATAGAAAAAGAAAAGAAGGAGAGAAGGCCGAAAAACTAAAAAAGGAGAAGGAGAGAAAAGGAAAGAAAGGAGAAGGAAGAAAAAGAAAAGAAGGAGAGGGAATAAAAAGAAAAGAAAGTAAAGGAAGAAGTGGAAACAAAAAAAAAGAGAAGAAGGAACAAGAGGAGAATGACAAGAAAGAAAAGAAAGAAAAAGAAAGGAAAAAACAAGAAAAAAGTAGGGGCAGAGAAGAAGGATAAAGAAGAGAAGGAAAAGAAGAAACAAGAAGAAGAATATAACGTAAATGAACAAAAGCAAAGCACGATGG
The DNA here is from genome assembly GCA_018340775.1 of Taxus wallichiana var. yunnanensis. Taxonomy (NCBI): domain Eukaryota; kingdom Viridiplantae; phylum Streptophyta; class Pinopsida; order Cupressales; family Taxaceae; genus Taxus; species Taxus wallichiana. Next base: position 1,072,466 of record CM031235.1, read on the forward strand.
GTAAATTCTCACATAGTCACTACCATTGACATCATCAAAACACTTCTACAAGAATGGCACCAATGTCTGCAAGGATCTCGAGACTCATTAACAAAAATAAAAAATGCACTACAATAAAGAAATAAGGACAATCTATACAACTCCAAAAAGGGGTGGTAGAACATACCACGGAAGGATTCAAGGTTCACTTAGTCATGTAGCCACCTCATCATGACCTAGTCTTAACCCTTAACTAACCTAATTAAGACCTATAACTTGGTCGATTCCACACCTATGACTAATTACTCCTCATCCGCACCTAAAACCAACTTCATAATGACTTGACCAAGCCCGCTACCAATCCCTCGGAAGAAAAGGAGGGAAAGTGGCTATTTTACCAAAAATAGCCCGCTTTGACCGGACGATATCGGTTCTACTCGGCCGCCGTCGGTTGCGTAACCGCCATCGGTTCCCATAAATGACCACTTCGACCAAAAACAAAGGATCAGATTTTCATTTGATCGGGAGAGAAGGAGAAATCATCGAGAGAATCCAGATTTTGCTTGGCGAGCGAGAGACAAGTGAAGAAACAAAAGAGATGCAGAGAAGGACATCAAGCCCAAGGCTGCCATTGAATAACGAGCCCGTAACACTCATCAAGCATCGGAAGAGAGAATCATCGACTTGGGTCTGTCTTCATCATCACGATCCTGAAACTTGCATCTACATCGGGGCAAGTAAGTAGTATGTTATATGTTTCTAAGCACCATTTTCTTGAGCTTTTTGATTAATAGTAATCATAAGTTTATTCCTAGATCTCTACCACCAACTACTGCATTTAACCTTCACCCACACACGATATTGCCCGAAGGCCATTTTACCACACTCTGAGTCTTCCCTATCCTCCCATCATTCCCCTCGGCCATCCCCCGATCTAATAACCCCACAATCACCTTATGACCAATCTCTCCCGAAGCACCTAGATCTGCCCCTACCGGTGTCGATTATCCTCTCTCTGTAGGCGGTTCTCTAACAGTGGTCGGTTACTCGTGACCGCCATCGGTCAACTTGTGACTTATACCCCAAAACCTTTTGCTCACCTATTTGCCACCTAACAACCCCAAATCCAGCTGGTTTATCCCTATAACTCAACTTTGAGCGTATCAGCGACCCGATGTAGAACAAACAACGTGGCGCTTTATTATTGATAGTTTAGTTTCTATTGCTTTGTAACGAGATACCTAAATCGTGATTTTGCAATAGCTTTCTATATTATCATTTGTGTTGAATCATATTAAAAGGGGAAGCTGACCACCTTGAAAGGAAGTTTTTATATTTCTGGGCCTAAAGCGAGATCCTCATTTGTTGTCTAATTAAAATCTTGTGGTCTTGTATTCTTACTTGCAGGTAGTCCTTCGAGACAAAAGGAGTTCTTCGCGTCGATCGATCTAATCTTTCTCTACGATACGCGCACACCATCTCAACATTCATGAGGTATTCCTCCTAGCCCTAACCCTTATCTGTTTCTCAAAGGAATGATAGGATAGAAGCAAGTCTATTACTGCGAGCGAAACATTCCGTGCGAAACATTTTGGCACGCCCGGTGGGACCCATTTCGGGTTTCTGTTTCTCTTGCTTGCTTTCATTTTAGGAAGCATACTTGCTGTTGCTGTTTTTGTTATATTTAGTGAAGAATTTGTCTTGCTTTCCTAGTTTCGCATTAGTGAAAGTCATCTCATTTGCTTCATCGAATATCATTTTCGATTTGGGTTTAAAACACGTGCATTACATTCTTGCTTGTTGTTTTCAATTCTAGTGAACATAGACTAAGTAACAGGTCGTACACGTGGGGGTGATTTCCATGGTATTGACGGGAAATTAATCTTACTTTCATTTGCTGCACACATCATAGAATCACTTCACAATTAACACAACAGACTCAAAACATCCCCCTTTTCCATGGTATTCCTCACTTGATTGAGGTAACCTTATAAGCCAAAACAAACTTGACATTTCCCTAAGTCTTTTGTTTAGGATTGACATCATTCACGTCTAAAGGCATAAGCCCACAATAATTAAAATTAACCCTAGGGTTAGTCTCTTGGATTTGCGTGTGCATCTTGTTTTTGTTTTTTCGATTCTGTTTTCTCTGTTATACAACATGTCTTACATGATTACCTTAGAACAATTTGATAAATATCTTGGCGTTGTTAAAATCAAATCAGCGGCTTCTTATATTTTCTTATACCGGTCTTATTACACCGACATCGGTTAAGCGGCCCGGCGTCGGCTATAGTCTAACCGACATCGGTTATTAGGGCCGATATCGATTCTTGTCTTTTCTGATTCTGACAAACAGCAACCTACCAATTTCACCATTCTGCAGTCATTTTACATTCTGCTAGATTGAAACCCTCTTTGTGAACTCCTGTCCATGGTTGTTATCACTCGAAAAGCAAGCCGCCACCATGGTTTCACATGCTTGCTCTGTTTCTTTTGCTGAATCACCCCTTCACATTACGGGGAATCCTACGGATACCGGCGAGGTTCTAAAATTCTGTGGGAGATAAAGAATTTGCCAAATTTCTAGATGTTAATCCTAGCATTTGTCTGATACTATTTGTCTCATGCCCTTGACCGTACACCCGACGGTCAACTCCTTGTTGGCATGCCTATCAGTATAGCTGCTCATTTAGCCCCTTCTCCTTTGATAACTCCACTTTGCCTTCGCATCCTTAGTCCGTCATCTACCTCGGCGACTTCGGGGTCCATACGGCACAGATTGGCTTTCCTTTGGTTAATCTTGGGCCCAACATGTCATTACCGCCGACTGCTCCTACCTCGTCTCTCTTGCAGACTGTTTCGTTCATGACTTGCTCTCTGCCACCTATCCACACGAGCTTTCCTTCTCAAGCTCCGCCCACCTTTTCATTTCCACACACATATCTGGTAACCTCAACAGCTTATATAGGACATCCCTATTCGGTTGCCTCAACATAGTCGTCCTCCATACCTTATCAACATTTAACCCCACCATTGTCTAGCGGTGGCCCTTGGCCCAATTTTCCTCCGTTTACCACAACCACACCATCATCTCATCCAACTACTGATTTAATTAAACAAATGATGGACAAAATGCAAAACACTGGAGCTTGTTTGAGGAAGTCGTAGCGCCTTGACATACGAGCAAGTTTGTCGGGAGCCTATCCACCCTTGATCCCCCTTCATTCATATCCTCCTCAATAGGAATTACCAAAATTTACCCGTTTTAACGATGAGGAGGACCCTCAACAACACTTGCGATCATTTAGACATGCCTGCTATCGATTGCTCACGACGGCGCTTTCTTACTCCGCACCTTTCCCATGTCCTTATCGGGACCCGCCTTGGAGTGGTACGATGCTTTAACCCAGCACTCAATCTTCTCTTTTAACCAGTAGCCCAATCTTTCTTGGATCATTTCTCCATTAACATTGCCAGAAAGTATCTATCATCGACCTCATGCCATCCAAAATTTGAAGACGAATCTATCGCAGATTTCGTTGGACGATGGCGGGGCCTTATCGACCAACTTACGTATGCCTTGCCTCAAACCGAACTTATCAAGGCTGTTTACGCGGCTGCTGCGCTAAGCACATCTCTCCTACCCTCAAATTCAAACTTTTCTGTACATTTGACGAGGCCTTTACTATGGCTCGAAAACTAGAGATTCGAGCCTTAGAGGAAGAGAAATTGCGGTTGCGTAACAAAAACCCCACTTTTCGAACCCAAGATTCCACCAACAAACCTAACACCACCAATCCTCACCCATCGACCACTTGAAATCAAAAGGGCCGTGCACGCGGTGATGGTCAAATCCCAACCACCGTCAATACCCACGCCAAAACCACCTATAAGTATAAAGCGAACCCATCAACTACACTCCTTGGGAGAAACATATGGTGTGATATTGGAAAAATTGCTCAAAGCGGGAGCCATTACCTTACCTCTGTTAAACCTCATTAGGGTTTGATTCCTCTCGCGCCATACCTTCTTGAGTACAAAAAATGACTTACGTAACTTCCACCGCGTGAAGGGACACGGTCATGAAGCTGCAGATGTTGAAAAACATAGTGCGGGAAATGGTTGATGCGGGGATATAGCCCTCGATAATCCTAACGCCCTGCTAACTTGAAATTTGAAAATATTCAACAAACCATTCCGAATCATTCTTCTAACAGATAATCTAAACCAAGATATCTTAGCCGGAGAGTGTTCATGAGATCCATGCGGTCTTCGATTCCCAACCAAAGACCTCTATCGAACAAATTCTCAATCAAGCCTCTTCACTAACGCAGGAAACCGAACCCCCTTCCTCGCCATCAAGACAAACTGAAATCCTTGCCGTTCCTTTACCCATCAAGGAATTAGCTGCCCAGAGTTCCCTTCTCACAAATGAGCCTTCTTATACCACATCCTTGCAAGACTGTGAGCGGATGTTATCTAATTTATCTATTTCCCAAACGTCTCCTTCTACCATTCTTGTTGTACAAGAGGAAGGCTCGCCACTTCTTTTGTCATCCTTAGATGAGAAACCTCTTGAACCAACATCACCACATTCTTTAAACATGACAGATCCTCTCAAACACACCCTCCTACCTATTAGTCCTTCATCACCTAAATCTTTTCAGCAACCGGTTGACCTCTTAACGCCCATTGATACAGTGCCTCATATACCCCTTGTATCACACCCACAGTGGACCGGAATCACAACCCACCTTTCTTCCATACAAAAGTTCCTATTCACACGTGAGGACTGTCATTCCACAGAAGATAGACGGGTCTATGGGAACGTTTGAGTACGCCATATTCTACTCAAATGCAAATGACCGATCTGATGCCTCCACCATATACCGAAGTGTTTACTGAAGCTTAAAATGCCCATGTCCTCATCTTCACCCCCTCATCTCTACGAATACCTCATCCACTTCTATTAACTTAGCCAAATCTTCCCTACGCTTGGGACCTCACCCATACCTAGTCTAACACACCCACCTAAGCGGCTTGATTTATCTAAAAATAAAGCCATCCATCCCATTAGAGAGCAGACTCAATCTCCTCAACCTATGCCTCTATCACAACTAAAACCATCATCGTCACACCTACCTTCCATATTGGGACCCCATCCCTCTACCTTACATCAATATATCATACCTCCTGCATTTTCTTTAAAGCGACCTCGCCTTACGCACCCATACGAGAAATCCAGGGTATAGCAACACCGTCGCCCCGCGTATCTGTCCACTATCGACCATAAACAAATTCCATCATCAAAAGATTTGTTTTTCGGTCACTCTTTCTCCGTGGTTGTTTTTGATACCACATCATCGTGGCCTCATCATCGACCCACTAAACATAGCCTCTACGTCAAAGAAACCACGGTTAGTTAAAACCCATTACCAAAACTCCTTGGCTAAACCACCCCCCATACAAACCAACCACACCACGTCATCACCAGAATCGACCCAGTCAATAGCCTCATTTTCCTCTGACTTTGACCCACTCAAAGGGTCTTACGCCAAAATCCTTGCTATGTTGGTGGAGAATGCGACCATTTCCCTACCCCCACTTAGACCTTATGATCCATCTAAACCTCGACCTATAGGTTACGATGAGTCTAAAATCTGCGCTTACCACCGCACACCAGGACATGACGTAGAGGGATGCAAAGCGTTGAAAACCATACTTCGTCCGTCACCTCTCTCAGATAGAAAAGTTAAGAAAGACAACTTACGAAGAGAGAGACCTTTAGCTTCAATTCCCTCTCCTATACCACCTGTCCCTGCCTCACCAAGATCTATCATTATTACAGCCCCACCTCTCGAAAACCATGACCTATCCCTACCATCTTCCTCCTCTCGTATTCACGAGATCAATATGATTAGTGTTCTTTCGAGGAGGCAGAAAAACAATGGGAAAGCGAAAAAAACACACTGCGGCATCTCTTTCTCCGTCCACCATCCCGATTGCACCACCACCTAAAGTGGTTATTCGCGGACCCACCTATCCATCTCTAATGGCATTGCCCATCGAACTATGATCAAACGACTTCACCAATCACTGTAAAAATGACATTGTATGATCTCATTCGGACTTCTGAATCTCATCGACAAGCTCTCGTTGAGATCCTTGAGGATAGAGGTTTTACCTAATGAAACCTTGCACATTACCTCTATTCTAACACCCATCATGTTGCTTCGCTCACCCAAACAATCTATCTCCCCAACCACTTACGTCTCTGTACAATGACAATGACATTCTTTGTCGGTTTCTCCAAAGATGAAATTATCGACTTTGGTGCGAAGATCCACGACCTGCTCTTTTCATCTCGGCGTACGTTCGGGATATTCGGGTGCGTCGTGTTATGATTGATGGGGCTAGCCTAAACATCATCTCTTGAAAAGCCTTCCAACAAATGAATATCCCTTCTAGTTGCATGTGTGCCAACCCCATCATGTTGCGATCATTCATGATGCTATTACTTCTACTTTAGGCACCGTGATCCTTAACATTCGTGTAGGACCACGTACTTTACCGAACTCTTCTATGTCCTTGAGGAGAGTTCGATACAACATGTTGTTAGGCCGCCCTTGGATCCGGGCTATGGGATGCGTTCCCTCCACCTTACATAGATGCATAAAATTTGAGTACGAGGGAAGTCCTGCACCGTAAAAGCTGATCCTCCCCCTTGAAAACTTGCAATATGTTGTATCGCCCTAATGATGTGCTTGTACCGTCAAGACACCCATTCATCGAACCCCACCATCCACTTAGATGCACCTACACCTTGACTAATGAAACCACCGTTCTGAAATATTACTTCCTTTCCCATGAGATAACATCCCACCTCAGGCCCTTAGTAGATGTTTTTCAACGCCTTACGTTGGGGGAGTACCGCCTATATAACGTTAGTTCTTTCCATACCCCACAGGAGTACGGACAGTTACATGCACATCCCACCTACGACCATCGTGTGGGGGAGGTAATCTCTTACGGACCACCCCATTGCCGCACCAACCTAACGTATGGGGGTGTTGGCGCATCCTCCATTACCCACTGAACCTCCTCTTGGTGTGGTTCCCTTCCCGATCCGATTTTCAATACTTGACAAATCGTCATTTATCCCCTCACCTTCTTGACTCATTTGTGCTTGGAAAGGCTTTGGTTTTGGTCTTTATGAACAAGGCCGACATACACTCATTCCCAGTGACTACACGCAAAACACAATGATCGCGGTGGTCTCGGTTTTCTGAAACACCTACACGGAGACACCTCGTGTCGGTGTATCTGGAAGAAGACGACGTCACCCCTACAAACCATCATCACCCACTTTGCCATCATCACCTGAGTCGATAGACCACTGAATCTATCCCTCCTAACTTTTTTTTTCATAAATGCTATCTTCATAGGTCCTCTCACTTATCAGCGCGATAATGAGGATCCATCTTCTCTTCCCCTACGTATCCGGACATGATCGAAGAGGATTCACCTTCGATTAATGTTGTTGAGTGCGGATGAGCGACTCCATCCTCACTTACCTTGGGCGGATGACTCCTATATTCAATGCGCCTTACCATCTGAAACTCAAACCATGTTGAATGAGTCGACTATAGAAATCAACATCCACACGAGAGGAGGATCCTCACATTGTGAAGATCGGACAATCCCTTAACACATCGAAACAAGCCGCCTTTACTACCTTTCTCATACCCATGACCAAGCTTTCGCTTGGTCCCTGCACGACATGCGAGGAATTGATCCTACCATTGCTTGTCCATAACATCACCCTAAACCCGATTCCAAACCGATCAAACAAAAGCGAGAAAAATGCATCCACGCATCGCCCTCTTGGTCAAAGAAAGAGCTTGAACTGACTTCTTTATGTTTCCTTCATCTTGCCTATTGACTATCCTCATGGATTTCTAACATCGTACTGTCACTAAAGCGACGGGGGACTTCGGATATGCACGGATTTACGAGACCTTAACCTCGCTTGCCCCCAGGATGACTTCCCCCTCCCAGTATTGATCAACTTGTTGATCTCACTGCGAGCCATGAAATGCTTTCTCTCATGGATGGTTTTTCGGGATCTGATCAAATTTTGGTAGCCGTGATCAACATAAAACTACTTTCATAACTCCTTGGGAACCTTACATTATCGTGTCATGCCATTTGGCCTTAAGAATCTTTGGTGCTTTACCTATCGGTGGGCTATGACTTACATTTTCATGACATTATGCACACTATCCTTGAGGATTATGTCGATGATCTTCTTGGAAAATCTAAACATCGCGAGTGAACATCTCGATGTTTTAACCATTATTTTCGATGCTTTGTTTGCAATATTGATCAAACTGACCAAAGAAATGTGTCTTTGGTGTTCTTTCGGGGAAAAATTCTTGGCTTTATCGTCTCTTTGCGTGGCATTGAGGTCGATCCATCTAAAGTCAAAGCTATCCTAGAAATGCCCCCACCCAAAAACCTCGAAACAATTGCGTAGTTTGCGGGGTAAACTTGATCCATCCGGCGTTTCATCTCCCACTCTCGGATCGATGTCACCCTTTTCATCACCTTCTTAAAAAGGACATTGCCTTTGATGGGTGAAGAGTGTCACCAAGCCTTTGAAGCTCTTAAATCCTATCTCTTACACCACCGTGCTTATTCCACCTCGGGATGATCATCCTTTCTACCTTTACCTTTACGCCCTTGTGACCATCTTTATAGGAGCTATGCTCGCACATCGGGACTCGGCACGTCGAGAACAAGCCATTTATTATATAAGTCGTACTCTCGTGGATTACGAGACTAGGTATACACATGTAGAAAAATTGTGCCTAGCCCTATCATTCGTAGCCACCAAACTCTGACATTACCTCTGAATCACAAAACTTTTGTCATCACCAACACGGACCCCATTCATTATATGTATGCCAAACCACATCTAAACCAGCGCATCGCCCGATGGCTTATGCTCCTCGCCAACCTCGACCTTGAGTTTGTCTGACGAAGTCAATCAAAGGACAAACTATTGCGGACCAACTTGCGGAGGCCCCTTTACAGGAGCAATTCACGAATTTAATTTCCCTGACGAACTCATCGCCACTCTTTCACTCGGGAAGAGTCGTATCAAATGACCCTCTTCTTGATGGATCTAAATGCCCGGCAGGTGGAGGATCGGCGTTGTTCTCATCCCTCTTGATCTGAACCTATGCCTCTTTCATTCCGGCTTGATTTCCCTGCACTAATAATACAGGGAATACGAGGCCCTTGTTTTGGGTCTCGGGTTACGTTACACTTAGGTGTCAAATCTATTAATATTTTTGGTGACTCTCGATTGGTAGTCAATCAAGTTATGGGCATCTACCAATGTAAGAATGAGGAACTTCAAAAGTACAAACATTACGTGGATTCACTTTTGACCTCATTTACTCGTTATTCTATCCAGAGACCATTCCCGCTCCACTAACAAATTTGCGGATACTATGGCTTGCTTAGCCTCACAAATTCTGCCTCACCATGCCAACCGACTCGACATATTCGTCTTGGTCAACAACTTTTTGCCCCATCCTACTCAGCCCCGGTAGTTTGTATGATAAATATTGTGTCTACTAATTCACAGGATACCTGGTACCACCAATTTCACGACTACCTCACAACCTCTGTTCTCCCACTTGACCTTACTAGTAACGGCAAACGTGCTTTTCTTAAAGGTGTTTCTCGTTATGTTGTCATGGGGGGACTCCTCTATAAACGTGGCTTTGATGGCATCCTCCTTGATGTCCTAACCGTGTGGAGGTCACCTATACCATCCAACAAGTCCATGATGGCATTTGTGGTGGACATTTTAGTGGCCTTGCATGTGGCTAAACGAATCCTTCGCCTAGGTTATTATTGGCCTACTCTTAACAACGACTGCTACGAATATGTTAAGCGTTGTGTTATGTGTCAACAACATGCCAACCTTCAACATACTCCTAGCCATCCGCTACAGGTCACACGAGATCTTTTGCCTTTCTCACAATGGGTTTAGACCTTATTGGTGAGATTCACCTCGACCTCTTCACAACATCACCGTTGGATAATCACAATGAACCGAATATTACACAAAATGGGTGGAGGCCATTCCACTCATTTCAATCAAAAAAAAGAAAAAATTATCAAATTAGTTAACCATCACATTATCTGTCGTTTTGGTATTCCTCATCGCTAATAACGAGATAATGGTAAATCTTTAAAAATAAGTTGTTCTGAAGACCTTTGTGACAACTTTGGTATCAAACTTAGTTTCTCATCGCCTTCTTATCCATGGAGCCAATGTCGGTGAATCTTCTAATAAAACCCTAACCAAAATCCTCATGAAAGTTGTCAATGAGTCCGAAAGAAATTGGCATGATCACATTCCCTTTTCCCTTTGGGCTTATCATACTAGCATTCGTACCTCCACTAATGCCACACCATTTTCTTTGGTATATGGTGCAGGGGCTATCTTGCCTCTCGAAGTACAAATACCCTCCTCGAATATCTCTTGAGGATATTCTCACCAACGATGATTTCCGCCAAGAGCGGTTAGCCCAATTAGAGCTTCTTGATGAGCGTCGTCTTACGGCTCTTGATCACCTTCAAATCTACCAAAAACACATCAAGCGTGCTTATGATAAACGACTTCATGAGCATACTTTTAAGGTTGGAAATCTTGTCCTCAAATAGAATCAACATGTAACCAAACTAGAAAAGAGTAAACGTGGAAAATTTGCTCCTAATTGGATTGGGCCTTACATTATCACTCACACTTATGGATCGAGGCACTTATCGTTTAGCTTGCTTAATGGTAAACAGAGAGCACAGGCCCCTTAATGCCTTGCATCTTCGACCATTCTCTTATTGAAATTAGTGTTATATCACTTCTTATCTACCTTACGCTCATCCCTTGAGCTCATTTACCACCGCATACACTTTGTTTCTTACATCTCAAAATCCAATCAAGCTCACATGGTTTGATTATCACCTCCCCTTAAAGATGCCTTCCCTTTTTAGTCTAGTCCATGACTTCAAAGTATCAAAATGACACATTCTTAATTACACACTTATGGGATTTTCTTGAGTCAAACTTCTTACAAAAAAACTTAGATGCTTCATGCCCAATGGACATCTAGACCTCTAACTTATAGACAATAAATGCTCCTTGAAGGACGGCTATATGCCAAACTATTGCTCTTATTATATATGGTCGATCCCCAGAAGGACACAAAAAGGCGTAAGCTACATAAACTTGCATTTTGATCGGTAGGCTTGTACTTATAAATTCTGGTTTGATCCGCCTCTTGAAGGACAGCCGATAACTATACGATATCGACCTTATCGAAGCTTCTTTAAGTAGTCATGGTGATTGTAAGAAACTGGTTTATGTGAAGACCTCAATGAACAACAAAATACTAGCCCTAACCTAAACTAACCTAATTAAGACCTATAACTTGGTCACATCTACACCCATGACTAAGGACCCCTTTCTACTTTTAAAAACCGACCTTCTAGTCACTTGACCAAGCCCATGGCTGATCTCTCGGGAGAAGCGGGGAAGGTGGGCTATTTTACTAAAAATAGCCTACTTTTTCCTCACCGATGCAGTTCTACTCGACCGCCGTCGGTTACGTAACCACCATCGGTTCCACTGTAAATGGGCTCCCGAACCAAAATCAAAAAAAGGATTTTGGAATCAGCGAGAGATCATTGGGAGCGATCAACGAGAGTCCAGGATCTTGACTTGATCGGCGAGAGGCAGTGGAGAAACCGAGAAGAGTTTGCGGAAAGGAGATCAACTTGCATCTTTGTCAAAAACCGATAAGTCACATCTTGCATGTCCTCTGTTATAACATTTCTTATGCTTTTTGAATCACAGTCCTCATAAATCCATTCTGAATCCACTACCCAGTGTGCCATTGCATCTAACTATCATTCTTTTACCTCTCATCACCTCATTTCCTAATATCACCCATAAAAACAGCCTTATAAACAACATAGCTACCCTACGGCACAACCACCCCACAAAACAACCAACTACGGATCCTAAACCCTACAGACATCGGTTCTAGTAACAGGTATCGGTTATCATTTCTGACGAGAAACCAGCCTTTCCCTACCCGTTTCAACAAAATAATTTAATTGATATTTTACGAGTCTTTTGTGTTAATTCATATCGGCGAGAGGCCACCACCTTGAAAGGAAGTTTTATATTTCTGGGCCCAGGCGAGTTCCCTCATTTATTGTTTAATCAAAATCTTGTGGTCTTGTGTTCTTATTTGCGGTAGTCCTTCCAGACAAAAGGAGTTCTTCATAGTCAACTTTGATCTTTCTCTACGATACGCGCACACCATCTCGACATTCCACAGGTATTCCTCCTAGTCCTAACCCTTATCTGTTTCTAAAAGGAATGAAAGGATAGAAGCAACTCTATTCCCAGAAGCCGAAACATTCCGAGCGAAACATTTTGGCACGCCCGGTGGGACCCATTTTGGGTTTCTTTCTTTCTTGCTTGCTTTCATATAGGAAACATACTTGCTGTTTTCTTCTTCTTAAGATATTCACAAGGTATTTTATTATTTTGGTAAAAGAACTTCGCTTTGCTTTTACATCTCGCATTAGTGAAAGTCATCTCTTTTGCTTCATCGAATATCATTTTCGATTTGGGTTTAAAACACGTGCATTGCATTATTGCTTGCTGTTTTCAATTTTAGTGAACATAGATTAAGTAACAGGTCGTACACGTGGGGGTGATATCCACGGTATTGACAAGAAATTAATCTTACTTTCACTGCACAACACATCTTAGAATCACTTCACAATTAACACAACACTCAAACATCCCCCTTTTTCCATGGTATTCCTCACTTGCCCGATTGAGGTAACCTTATAAGCCAAAACAAATTTGACATTTCCCTAAGTCTTTTGTTTAGGATTACGACATCATTCTACGTCTAAAGGCATAAGCCCACAATAATTAAAATTAACCCTAGGGTTAATCTCTGGATTTGCGTGTGCATCTTGCTTGTTTTTAGTTACTGTTTTCTTTCTCATACTACATCTTACGTGATCAATAATTGGACAAGTATACTAAACGTTGTTAAAAATCAAATTAGCGACCTTTTATATCTTGTTAGCCCAGGACTTCTTACACGACATCGGTTACGGCCGACATCGGCTATAGTATAACCGACATCGGTTCTTGGCCGATATCGATTCTTGTCTTTCCGATTCTGACAAACCAACCCGACCTACCGGTTTCACCGATCGAGTTTGTTTACATTCTGACAGATTGAAACCCTCTTTGTGAACACTGTCCATGGTTGTTATCACTCAAAAGCAAGCCGCCGCCATGGTTTCACATGCTTGCTCCGTTTCTTTTCTGAATCACCCCCTTCACGTTACGCAGCAGGGAATCCTACGGATACCGGCGAGGTTCTAAAATTCTGTGGGAGATAAGGACTTTGCCAAGTTTCTAGATGCTAATCCTAGTCTTTGTCTGATACTATTTGTCTCATGCCCACGACCGTCGCGCTTTGATGGTCAGCTCCTTGTTGGCATGCCTATTAGTATAGCTGCTCATTTAGCTCCCACTCCTTTGATAACACTTTGCTTGCTTCTGCACCTTTAGCCCCGTCTCCCGATCCGGCGACTTGAGAGGTTCATGCGACTCAGATTGGCTTTCCTTTGGCTAATCTTGGACCCCACATATCATTACCACCCATTGCCCCTACCTCATCTCTCTTGCAGATTTGCTCTCCGTTCTGACTTGCTCTCTGCCACCTATCCACCACGAGCTTTCCTTCTCAAGCTCCGCCTACCTTTTCATTCCCATACACGTATCCGGTGACCTCGACATCCTATATGGGACATCCCTGATTCGGTCACCTCAACATATTCATCCTCCATACCTTATCAACACTTAACCCCATCATTGTCCAGCGGAGGCCCTTGGCCCAATTTGCCTCCGTTTACCACAATCGCACCATCATCTCATCCAACCACGGATTTCATTAAACAAATGATGGACAAAATGCAAAACACAGGCTTGTTTCAGGAAGTCGTAGCGCCTTGACATACGAGCAAGTTTGTCGGGAGCCTATTCACCCGTCTGTCCCCCTTCATTCGTATCCTCCTCAATGGGAATTACCAAAATTTACCCGTTTTAACAGTAAAGAAGATCCTCAACAACACTTGCGATCATTTAGACATGCTTGTTATTTGATTGCCCATGATGATGCCTTGTTACTCCGCACATTTCCCATGTCCTTATCAAGACCCGCCTTGGAGTGGTACAGTGCTTTAGCCCAGCACTCAGTCTTCTCTTTTAACCAATTAGCCCAATCTTTCTTGGATCACTTCTCCATTAACATAGCTAAGAAAGTATCTATCACCGACCTCTATGCCATCATCAGAGATGATTCGAAGGCGAATCTATCGCGATTTCGTTGGACGATGGCGTGGCCTTATCGACCAACTTACATATGCCTTGCCTCAGTGAAACTTATCGAACTTTTTACGCGGGCATGTCTTTAGCACATTTCTCCTACTCTTCAAATTCAAACTTTCCGCACATTTGATGAAGCCTTTACCATGGCTCGGAAATTAGAAATTCGAGCCTTAGAAGAAGAGAAATTGCGGTTGCGCAACAAAAACCCCAATTTCCGAACTCCGGACTCTACCAATAAACCAAACACCACCACTCCTCACGCGTCCACTTCTTCTAAATCAAAAGGAGCTGTCCACGCGGTGATGGTTAAATCTCAAACACCGTCTAATACCCCACCAAAACCACTATAAGTATAAAGCGAGAGCCCATCAATTACACTCCTTGGGAGAAACCTATGGTGTTATCTTGGAAAAATTGCTCAAAGCCGGAGCTATCACCTTGCCTCTGTTAAACCTCACTCAGGGTTTGACTCCACCCATGCTATACCTTCTGAGTACAAAAAAATGACTTACGTAACTTTCACCGTGTAAAAGGACATAGTCATGAAAAGCTGCAAGATGTTGAAAAACATAGTGCGGGAAATGGTTGGCGCGAGTGATATAACCCTCGATAATCCTAATGCCCACTGCCCAGGAATTTGAAAATCTTCAACAAACCATTCCCAAACCACTCTTCCAACATGTAACACAAACCGGGACATCTTAGCCGAGGAAAGTGTTCATGAGATCCATGCGGTCTTCGATACCCGGCCAAAAGCCTCTATCGAGAAAATTTTGAATCAAGCCTCTTCACTAACACACAGAGCCGAACCTCCTTTACCACCATCAAGCCAAAGCGAAATCATTCCTTTACCCATAAAGGAGTTAAGCGCCCAGAGACTTCTCTTCCCATCAATGAGTCTTCTTATACCACATCCCTCTGAAGGCTGCGAACGGATGTTATCTAATCTATCTATTTCCCAAACTTCTCCTTCTACCACTCTTGTTGCCTGAGAGGAAGGTCATCGCCACTCCTTTCGACATCCTTAGACAAGAAATCTCTTGCAGACATCACCAAATTCTTTAACCATGACGGATCCTCTCGAACATGCCCTCTTACCTATTAGCTCTTCATCGCCTAAATCTTTTCAAAGACCGGTCGACCTCTTAACCTCTATTGATACGATGCCTCATTTACCCCTGTATCCCACCCATGATGGATTGGAATCACAACCCACCTTTCTTAGTACAAAATTTGCAATTCACACACGAAGGCTGTCATTCTCCGGAGGATAGGCGAATCCTGTGGGAGCGTTTGAGTACCCCTATTCTACTCAAATGCGGATGACCGATCCAGACACCTCTACCATATATCCTAAGTGTTTACGAAACTCAAAATGCCTATGTCCTCGTCTCACCCCGTATTTATACCAAGTAGCCCATCCACCTCTATTAACCTAACCAAATTTTCCCCTACACTTGGGACCTCACCAATGCCCGGTCTAACGCACCCCTAAGCGACTTGATTTATCCAAAAATAAAGCCGCCACCTGCACCTAGGAGACAAACTCAATCCGTGCCTTTATCACAATCAAAACCATCATCGTCACACCTTCCTTCCATATTAGGACCTCATCCTTCCACCTTGCATCATATATCATACCTCCTGTATTTTCTTCAAAGCGACCTCGCCTTACGCACCTATATCTGAGAGATCTAAGGGTATATCAACATTATCACCCCGTATCCTGTCCACCCATTAAACCTAAACAAACTCCATCATCAAAGGATTTATTTTATGTCACTCCCCTTTCTCAGTGGTTGTTTCCCATTTACCACGTCATCATAACCTCATCATCTAACCAGACCCGAGCGTGGCTCATGCGCCCGAAAGAAACCACGTTTAGTGAAAACCACGTGTCGACACCCCTTGGCTAAACCACCACCGTCACGAACCAACCACGCCCAAACATTACAAAACCCGCCTGACCAATACCCTCATCCTCCTCAGATTTTGACCCACTCAAAGGATCTTACGCCAAAATCCTTGCTATGTTGGTGGAGAATGCGACCATTTCTCTACCCCCACTTAGACCTTATGACCCGTCTAAACCTCGGCCTATAGGTTACGATGAGTCTAAAATCTGCGCTTATCACGCACACACCGGGACACGATGTGGAGGGATGCAAAGCTTTAAAAACCATCCTTCGTCAGTCACCTCTCCCCGATAAAAGGTTAAGAAAGACAACTTACGAAAGGAGAGACCTTTAGCTTGATTCCCTCTCTATACCATCTGTCCCCGCCTCACCAAGATCCATCATTATTCTGACCCCACCTCTTGAAGACCATGATTTATCCCAAACCTCTTCCTCATCTCGGGTTTACGAGATTAATATGATTAGTGTTCTTTACTCGGCGCGAGAAAAACAATGAGAAAGCGAAAGATAGCACACATGAGTCCTCTCTTTCTCCATCCGGCATCCAGGTTGCACCACCACCCAAAGTGGTTATTCGTGGACCCGCTTACCCCATCTCTAATGGAGTTGCCCATCGAGCCATGATCAAACGACTTCACTTCACCATCACCCAGTAAAAATGACGCTATATGATCTCATTCGGACTTACGAATCTCATCGACAAGCTCTCGTTGAAATTCTTCAGGGGATCGAGGTCTTACCTAATGAAACCACTGCCCGTTGCCTCCATTCTAACACCCGATCACGTTGCCTCTCTCACCCAAACAACCCCTTTGCCTCAACCATACGCCTCTGTACCCACAGTGCTGCGATCGGTTTCTCTGAAGATGAAATTGTCGACTTTGAGTACGAGAAGACCACTGACCTGCCCTTTTCATCTCCGCTTACGTCAGGGACATTCGGGTGCGTCGTGTTATGATTGGCGGGGGCTTAGCCTAAACATCATCTCTTGAAAGCCTTCCAACAAATGAATATCCCTTCTACAGCTACATGTGTGCCATCCCATCATGTTGCGGTCATTGATAATGTTGTTACCTCTACCTTAGGCACCGTGATCCTCAACATTCGGGTAGGACCACGTACTTTACCCGAACTCTTCTATGTCCTTGAGGAGAGTTCGATATAATATATTGCTTTGGGTCGTCCTTGGATCGGGGCTATGGGATGCGTTCCCTCAACATTACATAGATGCATAAAATTTGAGTACGAGGGAAGTCTTACACCGTAAAAGCTGATCCTCCCCCTTTAAAACCTGCGATATGTTATACCGTCAAACGATGTGCTTGTACCAATCAAGACACCCGTTCATTCAACCCACCATCCTCTTGATGTGCCTCGACCATCCACCTCAACCGCACCTCGCCTTGGTGATGAAACCACCGTTGCAAAACCACTTCCCTTCCCATTTAACATCCCAATCGCGACCCCTTAGTAGATGTTTTTTCAACGCCTTACTGTTGGGGGAGTATCACCTATATAACGTTAGTTCTTTCCATACCCCACGGGAATACGGACGGTACATGCATCATCCTACCTGTGGACCGTCGTGTGGGGAAGTAATCTCTTACGGACCACCCCATTGCCGCACCAACCTTTGACGTATGGGGGTGTTGGCGCATCCTCCATTACCCACTGAACCCCCTCTTGGTGTGGTGCCCTTCGATCCGATTTTCAATACTTGACAATCGTCGTTTCATCCCTCACCTTCTTGACTCATTTGTCTTGGAAAGGCTTTGGTTTTGGTCTTTATGAACAAGGCCGACATACACTCATTCCCATGACTACACGCAAACACAATGATCGCGGTGGTCTCGGTTTTCCTAAAACAACGACACGGGAGGAACCTCGTGTCGGTTGTCTTCTAGAAGACAACGACGTCACCCCTACTTAGAACCATCATCACCCATTTTGCCTTCGTCACCCACAGTCGATAGATTCGAATCTATCCCTCCTAACTTTTTTTTTCATAAATGCTATCTTCCTAGGTCCTCTCAATTATCAACGCGATAATGAGGACCCCTCTTCTATCCCCCTTCTGTATCCAGACATGATCGAAGAGGATTCGCCTTCGATTAATGTTGTTGAGTGCCAGGATGACGACTCCATCCTCACTTACCTTGGCGCGGATGACTCTTATGTTCAACGCGCCTTACCATCTGAAACCCAAACCATGCTGAATGAATCTACTATAGAAATCAACATCCACACGGAGGAGGATCCTCACATTGTGAAGATCGGACAATCCCTTAACGCATCAGAACAAGTCTCCTTTACTACCTTTCTCCGTGCTCGCAACCAAGCTTTCGCTTGGTCCTACGCTGACATGCCAGGAATTGATCCTACCATTGCCGTCCATAACATCACTCTAAACCCTGATTCCAAGCCAATTAAACAGAAATTGAGAAAAATGCATCCACGCATTGCCCTCTTGGTCAAGAGGAGCTTGACGACTCCTTTACTGTTTCCTTCATTACTATTGACTATCCTCAATGGATTTCTAACATCGTACACATCACTAAAGCGGCGGGGGACTTCGGATATGCATGGAGTTTCGGATCTTAACCTCGCTTGCCCTAAGGATGACTTCCCCTGCCTAGCATTGACCAACTTGTAGATCTCACTTTGCGAGGCCATGAGATGCTCTCTCTCATGGATGGTTTCTCGGGATATAACCAAATTTTGGTTGCCCCAGCCGATCAACATAAAACTACCTTCATAACTCCTTGGGAACCTTACATTACCGTGTAATGCCATTTGGCCTTAAGAATCTTTGGTGCAACCTATCGTGGGCTATGACCTACATTTTCATGACATTATGCACACTATCCTTGAAGATTACGTTGACGATCTTCTTGGCAAATCTAAACATCGTAGTGAACATCTCGATGTTTTAACCATTATTTTTGATGCTTTGTTCTGATATTACATCACGCCTTGACCAAAGAAATGTGTCTTTGGTGTCCTTTGGAAAACTTCTTGGCTTCATCGTCTCTTTGCGTGGCATTGAGGTTGACCCGTCTAAAGTCAAGGCTATCCTAGAAATGCCCCCACTACCCGATCTCGAACAATTGCGTAGTTTACAGGTAAGCTCGATCTATCCGGCGTTTCATCTCCCGACTCTCGGATCGATGTCACCTTTTCATCACCTTCTTAAAAAGGACATTGATTTTCAATGGGCGAAGAGTGCCAAAGCCTTTGAAGCTCTCAAAACTTATCTCTTGCACCACCCGTGCTTATCCCACCTCAAGACGACCGCCCTTTCTACCTTTACCTTTCCCCACCCACCACGCTGTAGGGGCCATGCTTGCACATCGCGACTCTCGAGAATCGAGAACAAGCCGTTTATTATATAAGTCGTACTTTGGTGGACTATGAGACTAGGTATACACATGTAGAAAAGTTGTGCCTAGCCCTATCATTCGTGGCTACCAAACTCCGACACTACCTTCTGAATCACAAAACTTTCGTCATCACCAACACGGACCCCATCCATTACATGTATGCCAAACCTCATCTAAACCAACGCATCGCCAGATGGCTCATGCTCCTCGCCGACCTCGACCTTGAGTTTGTCCACCAGAAATCAATCAAAGGACAAACTCTTGCAGACCAACTTGCGGAGGCCCCTTTACCTGGGGAACAATTTACCAATTTTACATTCCCAGACGAACTCATCTACTCTTTCCCTCGGGAGGAGTCGTATCGATGACCCTCTTCTTGATGGATCAAATGCCACCGTGGTGGAGGGCGGCGTTGTTCTCATTCCTCTCGGCCTTTGAGCCCATGCCTCTTTCATTCGACTCGATTTCCCTTGCACTAATAATACGGTGAATACGAGGCCCTTGTTACAGGTCTCGAGTTGCGTTACACTTAGGTATCAAATCTATCAATATTTTTGGCGACTCTCGATTGGTAGTCAATCAAGTTATGGGCATCTACCATGTAAAAATGAGGAACTTCAAAAGTACAAACACTACGTGGATTCACTTCTAGCCTTATTTACTCACTATTCTATCGAACCATTCCCGCTCCACTAACAAATTTGTGGATACTATGGCTTGCTTAGCCTCGCAAATTCGACTTCATCAGTGACTCTCTGAATTATTCGTCTTGGTCCAACAACTTTTTGCCCCATCTACTCAACCCCGGTAGTTTGTATGATAAATCTTGGTCTCTAATTCGCGGGATACAGTACCACCAATTTCACGACTACCTTACTACCTCTGTTCTCCCTTACGACCTTACTAGTCTTGGTGCACGCTTTTTCTTAAACACGTTTCTCGTTATGTAGTTATGGGGGACTCCTTTATAAACGTGGCTTTGATGGCATCCTCCTTCGATGTCTCACCGGCGCGGAGGTCACCCATACCATCCAGCGAGTCCATGACGGTATACGTGGCGGACATTTTAGTGGCCTTGCCGTGGCCAAGCAGAATCCTTCGCCTTGGTTATTATTGGCCTACTCTCGATAACGATTGCTACTGAATATGTTAAGCGTTGTGTTATGTGTCAACAACACGCCAACCTTGACATACTCCTAGCCACCCCCTACAGGTCATTGAGATCTTTGGCCTTTCTCACAATGGGGTTTAGACCTTATTGGTGAGATTCACCCGTCCTCTTCACAACGTCACCGATGGATTATCACATGACCGAATATTATTACAAAATGGGTGGAGGCTATTCCACTCATTTCACCAAAAAAAAAAAATTGTAGAGTTCATTAACCACCACATTATCATCGTTTTGGTGTTCCTCATCGCACGATAACGAGATAATGGAAAATCTTTCAAAAATAAGTTATTGCAGACCTTTGTGACAACTTTGGTATTAAACTTAGCTTCTCATCACCCTCTTATCCACAAGCAAATGGACAAGCCGAATCCTCTAATAAAACCCTAACCAAAATCCTCATGAAAGTTGTCATGAGTGCGGAAGAAATTGGCACGATCACATCCCCTTTGCCCTTTGGGCTTATCGTACTAGCATTCGTACCTCTACTAATGCTACACCTTTTTCTTTGGTATATGGTACCGAGGCTGTCTTGCCTCTCGAAATACAAATACCCTCCCTCAGGATATCTCTTCATGATATTCTCACCAACGATAATTTCCGCCAAGAGCGGTTAGCCCAATTGGAGCTTCTTGACGAACGTCGTCTTACAGCTCTCGATCACCTTCAAATCTATCAAAAACGTATCAAGCGTGCTTATGATAAGCGACTTCATGAGCGTACCTTTAAGGTTGGTGATCTTGTCCTCAAAGAGAATCAACATGTAACCAAACTAGAAAAGAGCAAACGTGGAAAATTTGCTCCTAATTGGATTGGGCCTTATATAATCACTCACACTTATGGATCAGGCACTTATCGTTTAGCTTAAGCAATGGTAAACTGAGCACAGAACCCCTAATGCCTTGCATCTTCGACCATTCTATTGTTGAATTTAGTGTTATATCACTTCTTATCTACCTACTTTGCTCGTCCCTTGAGCTCATTTACCGCTACATCCACTTTGTTTTCCTATATCTCCAAATAAAATCAAGCTCACTTCTCACCTCCCCTTAACGACGCCTTCCCCTTTTTAGTCTAGTCCATGACTTCAAAGTATTAAAATAACACCTTCTTATGGGATTTTCTTGAGTCAAACTTCCTACCAAACTAGATGCTTCACGCGAAAAGAACATCTAGTCATCTAAATTATATATAGATTGCTCCCTCGAAGGACAGACTATATGCCAAACTATTCTTTCTTATTATATATATTGCTCCCCAGAAGGACAGCTATACACTAAAATCATATACTGCTGCTACTATAAATAGGCTGCTCCCTCGAAGGACAGCTATACACGTCGACCTTTATCGAAGCTTCTCGCATGGATCAGCTTTGTGAAGACCTCAAGAATAATACACAATCAATATCCCTTGTAGACTTCCGCATCGATCGATCTATATTGATAAAATAAAAGCCTCATTCAAAAGAACTTTTAGGGTCATGGACTTGTCTATTTAGGGTAGGTTCTCTTTCGTCGAACACTCACTTTGTAATAAGTTCTCCATACCTCAACTATACCATTCACCTCACCTCACCATTTGTTTTGACTCGAGGGACGTGATGTACACACGATATGTTGTGATCATCTGACTCTTTTCACTATTGACTTCTCGTCTATGCACACAGTACCTAGGGCTTGAGTTCGTTCTATGTTGTGTGGTTTGTTTTGCTCTGTTCACTGTGGAGCACTCTTTCCTCTTTGCCTTGCATCTAGGATTGTGTGTTGATCTTAATCGGGACATGATTCCTACCACTTGGGTAGGCTAACTTTCGCTTCCCTTATACCTTTTACAACATCACCAATTCATTACCAATACCATCAACCTTACCTTACCAATATTAATATCAATACTTTTACCAACCAACCAATCGCCTAAACCATACCTAAATTGCACAGAATTCACCTCTCCTGGTCTGAGGGAGAACTACATCGATCGAGGCCCCTCCTTGCTTTGTGCGATGGGCTATGTAGGCGACACTTCGGAGACATGGGGTCTCCCAAGGTTAGCTCGACCATCCCCTACCATAACCTATCATGTGTAGTAAATATAAATATTTTTTGTATATTTCTATTTCATCACATTCCTCTTTATCCCTTTTTCAAAACACCGAAAATCAAAACACAAACATTCTTATTATTATCATAACTAAAATCAACATACATATTCAGCTTTATTTAGATGTTAAACACATACATCTTCTCTATCATCGACACGCAGGTCGACATCCTTATTTATTCTTATACCTTGCTAACATTTACTTAGACCCTCACGCCTCATCCCAGAACTAGGGGATGATCGTGATCGGCAACACACCGCTCACCGGGCCTCTCTGTCCTCAACGGTACCACAGCTTATTGGTACCACCCACTGATCTGCTAATCTCTCCTGTAACATATGAATACGCTCCCTCGCATGGAGGAATCCAGCCTCTAGTCCCTGTGCTCGTGACTCCGCAACCCCTAACAATCCTCTTGTCTCATTCACTGCGTTTGGAGCTGCTTTGAACTAAACTCTGCGAGACGATCTCTCTCATTGTAATCACGGCTATGTCGGGCGATCACGTACACCTCGCGGCTCTGCTTTACCCACCATAACCTATAGGCCTCTGTCGTTCCTGCATCCATTACACTGCGATCGGCTGCTATCTCCTCTGGCCCTTCTGGAGGTGTTGGTCGGGGAGGTGAGAATGCTGCCTCTGCGTCGATCCTCATATATGGTCTATAAGCCTGCGGTATGTCTTGCACCAATCCAAATTGTCGCCGCACGCGATCTATAGGAATCCTCTCATACTCACGGCACATGCCCCGATCCACCTCAATCGCTCTACACCCCTCAACTCCTCAGCTATGTTCTCTGTTACCATATAGTTCCCGTAAGGCCTCAGCCAGATATCCACAATGTCACCCTCTCCCATACCTGCCTATAATACTCAATGTCACCCGTCACGGCACGGGATCTTGCCTCTTGTTACATGCGGACCCATCGTCGAACCCCGACCTCGTACTCCGGTCTCTCTCTATTGGATGGGTCGGCCTATTGGTCGCGCACAAACAATGTGCTCATAGGCCCAACGATGTAATAAGTATGAACCATCGATGTAGTCTGTGATTTCACCTCTGAAGCCCATAAACCCCTGTATAGCTCACTGCGAATATGCGGTGCCCATCACGAAAGTCACGTTCCTTTCTATCATCTCCCCCAGAATAACACACATCAATGCCTTTGGAAATCTTCCCCATACGCCTCGGTAATGAATAATACCCTACAGCTATCATTAATATCACTTTGCTTAACCTTGTCTCCTCGGGGTGTCTTTGCATACATTATCCCATATGTGAATGACAAACCTCGTTGTGTCAAATCTCGCGCGTATGGACCAAATCTTTTTATTATCGCTCCCAGCGCTTGCACGCTAGGTAATGCACGATATCTTGGTTTTCTGTAATAGGGAGCCTCAAAATACGGAACACATCTTCGATATTCTTGTCATCTCCCTGTTGGCGGATAGAAGGTATTTTCTCGGGATTCCATCTCTCGATCAACGCGCTGTAACATAGCATGGTTACGTGCGATTCGTGAATAATAGCGGATTCCACTTAACCCCAAGCGATTTATCAATGTCCATTCGGTGGCGTTACATCCGCTTTCGGATTAAGTGACAACGGGTTTGGAACACTATCATTCATCCTCGACCACCGCCTCTGCTGCGTACATCGAAATAACAAACACCATTCATTCCTCAAATCCCCGGGTTTTCTCAAATTCTTTGAAATTCCTCGATGCCGGTATCGTTTACTGACTAACTTGTACCGGTTGAGTAACGATACGGTTATCCTAACGATATCGGTCAACTTTGTTACCTTATATCTGACTGCCTAAATACACCACCTACGACAATAATTTGAGCGTTTATTCCTTTACGTACATCTGACAAACATACACAGAAACCCCGATTACCTACCCAGTAACACTCACCTCATCTATAACCCTTCTTTATCATGTTTTCTTTCTCATATCTACCCACTTAATCTCCCTCCTCCTATTCACAAAACATGCAAAAATCAAATCCATGACAAAAGCGTTTACCTCTTGGGTTGCGGCGACTTGCGGTTGGCACTTGTCTTCCCTCTCGTCCCTGCCTGCTGTTTGGATGCTTCTCCTCGTTCTGTCATGATCACCACTCTTTTTCAAATTCACCTTTCTATCTGAATCTCAGATCGCATTCACTTCCCCTGTCTCTTTTCTTATCACCTAAATCTCTCATGCAATACCCTGTCTCTTTTCTCCTTATCACTCAAATCTCTCATGCAAATACCTGTCCCAGTCGTCAAAAAGCGTCGCGTTCGCGTATTTAACTTCTTGCATGGCTCTCAAAATTAGAACTTAAGTTGCCACCCTAGCTTTTCTATTTTTAGAAAAGCTCATCCCTAAATAACCGGTATCGGTTATATGGCCGATACGATCTATCATTCTCTGACATCGGTTCCCTAACGATATCGGTTACACACCTGCCTTTTTGAAACATGGTTCTTTTCTTCGTTTTTTACCTAATTTTTGTCGCGCCCGCCTCTTTTCCTGCATAACAACACCATTATCCATATTTGTCCATCCACCACACATATCATTACAATTTCATTAACATCATCTATTTTACAAAAACAAACAAGCCATCAACTAAGGATACCAAAAAAAAAAAAAAAAAAAAAAACTATCTATCTATACATCATTTGGATCCACCTCATCAGATACATATATAACAATGTCCCAAAACCAGCACCAAAACATGCAACATTTCATCATATAACATGTCATCCATATATACGTGCGAAAAGACATTAACATCATCCCTATATCAACATGTCGATTAAACTCATCATACTTTACATATCACAAACCATTGTGAAATACTTAAAAACATTTTAAACACTACATGTGGATCAAAACATCATCTCTATATATATATATATACAAGTTTGAAATATACAATATGCCTGCATCGGGACCTCTGTGATCTCATAATACAACAAAGCCGGCACGCGAGGCGCGATCAATGATAATGAATAATCTCGACTCGGCTCATGGGCCGGTCCCTCTATCAAAAATATACTCGGCTCGCTCATGAGCCGGTATCAAGCTGTCTGACCCGTACTCGGCTCATGAGGCGGTATATAATGAATAAATGAATGGATAAATGAATAAATGTAGGCACGCAGGCCTCTATCAACACAACCGGTTCGCGAGACCGGTGCCCATGTCCATATCTGAAAACTATGCGGGGATCCCTCGGCTCTCTCCACCTCCCTCTGCTGCTGCTGCTGGTCCTGTCTGCCTCCCGCCTCCTACACCTATGAACACACACCGGTGTGGCTGCACCTCCTGCGATCTCGGTATGGGGAGGTCTCTGCTCTATAAGCTGCGTATGGCGATACTCGGCTCAGTCTTATCAGAACATCCGATAGTCTGGGCCTCATCTCGCCTCCATATATCATCCCAGTGCCACCAGTAGGTCTTGGGGCTGGTCCCCGAACTCCTCTTGCCCGGTACCCCACATGTGCTGGGGCAATGTGGTGTGCCATTGCCGGTGGTGGTATCTGTGCTGTGCACATGCACATTGTGTGTGCACATTGCATGGTGTGTGTGCACATTGCTGTGGTGCACATGCATGCACAGGTGGTGCACATGGTGTGCATTGGGTGGTGGTGCTGCTGTGCACATGCACTGCTGCTGTACTGCTGGGCTAGCTGCCCTGTGGGACACCTATCGTGCTGTGCGGCATGCCATTGCCCTGTGTAATAGTTGCTTTTTTGGCCCCCAGGCTGATCTCGCTCTGCTATCAACTGCCAAGTCAGTGCAGGTTGTGCGGGTGTCTTTATCTAGTTGCTCTCGACCCGACCCACCCAGACCATGTATGCTCCGTCTGACCAGCATCATCTACCGCGTCATCTACTGGCCTCTCGGCAACCCAATCGGGTCCCGGGGCTGTGGTGCGGGCGGTGGGGCCTCTACATCATCCCTCTATCTTGAGGGAAGGGAGGCGGCTCGTCTGTCGCGGCCCCATCTGCTGCGTACCCTCTCTGGGGGGTATCCTCTCGTACTCTCCCGGCCTCGTCTGCTTTATCCGAGAATGTGTCTTGGATCGGGCGCAGCTGTAAGCGGGCTCCTCTGCGAGGATGATGACCTCTGTAAGGTCTCCATACAATATCTACCATTTGTCGGGCCCTCTAACAAATGTCATAATAGGTGACATCCCGCCTGCTGAAAACTTTGCTCGTGGCTGCCCCACGACCCCCAACCACCTCTGAAAGCGTATCATATATGACTGTGGCCACAGGCTGCTTTGAGGTAACCCTCTTTGATCGATGCATATGATGTGCTCATATGCCCAGCAGTGAAGTAAAAATGTAGAGCAAATCCCAAATCGCCTCATCCGGTGATAGCCCCATAGCTCCCTGTATAACTGCACCAGGTATACTGGTGCCCAAGCGTAACAGGTGTGCTCCTCCACCATCTCAAGCAGCACCCCCATCAATGCACGTGGAAAGCGGCCTCCCTCGAGTCGGGAGGCGAAGCGGGTGATCCGATCATCATCGGCCACGGCAAGCCAAGCCGTGTCTCGTGTCGGTGCGCACGGTACATGTCACCATACCGATACTGTGTTGTGATAGGTAAGTAGCGTGTGCATCTCCAAAACACAGTAGGATGTTGTCCATGGCCATCTCAGAATCTACCTGGAAGACTGCCTCTCCCTCGATCGGCAGTCGAAGAATGCGATACACATCCTCTAATGTGATAGTCATCTCCCGAGTCGGGAGATGGAACACATTGGTTGCTGGATCCCATCTCTCGATGAGGCAACCATCAAGCTATGATCTCTATCGATCGCTCTATATCATTTGGACTCCATGAGTCCCACCTCGCGCATGATAGCCCAATGCGCTGCGGACACATGTGGTCGCATCCGCACCAGCAGCGGGGCATCTGTCCGCATCGTCGTCGTTTCATTGGTGCGTGCTGCAAAACCCACCCACTACATTAGCCCTACTCTTTATCACGATATCTACCTATACCCCCTTTTATCCCCAGACCACACCCGAGCTCTCTAAACCCACCCCTCTGCCCATCCCTCTTCTCCACTATCCCCTCCCTCTTCACACCCACACCAAACCCCATGACAATACCCCACCACCAAAACAAAATACAAAACCAAACAAAACAAACAAAACAAAAAAAACAAAAACAAAACAAAAACAAAAAAAAACAAAACACAAAACAAAAACAAAACAAAACAAAACAAAAAACAAAATACAAAAAAAACAAAAACAAAAAACAAAAACAAAACAAAAAAAAAAAAAAAAAAAAACAAAACAACACAAAAAAAAAAAAACAAAAACAAAACAAAACAAAACAAATGCCAATAAAGCCGGCGATGATATCGGCCGTGCGGTCGACACAAAACACCCCTGCGAATTTTGCGACCGATGCGGTCGCTGCTTGCAACGACATCGGTCATTGTATTTTCCCGAGCCGAACCCCGCGCGGCTCCCAGACCTACCCTTTTCGATTTTCTACCAACATACCCACCCAGAACACCTAAAAACCTACCCACCTAGCCGCCTTAGCCTATTTAGCCTATCTACCCTCTCCCTTTTTCAAATTATTTCCATTTTCTAATTATTTCCTACAAAATGTGAATTCTACCCAAACCCCACATTTAACATAATAACATCAAATAAACACAATACGGGGTTTCGAACCTACGGTATGACGACACGTCGTCGTGGTGGGATGGGTGGTGGTGGTCCAGCTGGTCCAGCTCCTCCTGCTCCTCCTGGCTGTGCCATGGCTCCAAATGTCCTCTTACGGGTCCTCGACCAATCACCTCTGCCTCCTCCTCACTCGGGCCATTAACAGACTCACTCCTCCACTCAAATAACGCCACCTCACGCACCAAATGCTCCATCTCCACTCTCCACGTCAGAATGACTCAAATCGATTTTCAAATTAGACAAGTGATGATGACCGGCCGTATTTTTCTTTTTATAGGTTTTTACATCGAGCCGTCTGGAGGTCAAAGCGTGCCCTAAGGAGCCGGCGTCGGTTATCTAACTAGCGGCGTGATTATAGATAACCGATATCGGTTTCTTCCTTTTTCACCCAACTTTTTGCCCTTATTCACTACTTTCTCTTTCCCACCACATTGCCTATTTACCACATCGCTTTATCGCTCCATTGCTCTTTAGCCGTTTTTGATTCCTCGGCCCGACCCAGGCGACCAACCATTTGGCACGACCCGAGGCCTCGCCTAACCATTTGGCCCGACCAGGCCAGGCCCCAGAGCCACCATTTGGCACGACCCGAGGCCTCGCCAACTAACCATTTGGCCCGACCCGAGGCCAACACCACTACTCGGCCCGGCCCCAGAGGCCATGACCAACCATTTGGCTTTGACCCGAGGCCTCGCCCTAACCATTTGGCCCGACCCAGGCGCGACCCGCTTCTCGGCCCGACCCAGGCCGACCAACCATTTGGCACGACCCGAGGCCTCGCCCTAACCATTTGGCCCGACCCAGGCCTCGCCTCGCCTAACCATTTGGCCCGACCCGGGCCTCGCCTAACCATTTGGCGACCCAGAGGCCTCGCCTAACCATTTGGCCCGACCCAGGGCCTCACCTAACCATTTGGCCCAGGCCTCGCCCTAACCATTTGGCCACCCAGGCCTCGCCCTACCCATTTGGCCCGACCAGAGGCCTCACCCTACCCATCTGGCCCGACCCAGGCCTCACCCTACCCATTTGGCCCGACCCAGGCCTCACTCTACCCTTTGGCGGCCCGACCCAAGGCCCTTGCAGACCCAACAACTTGGCCCGACCCACGGCCGTACCACTTGATACCTAACCCCAAATCAACACCATACACTTTTATCCACCCATCCTGTAGTTTTTGTTGATCGAGCTCACTGTTCGTGTTTTAGCATGATTAGGGTCCTTGACTTGATCTGTCGACCAACTTTGCCCAGGACCTGGACCGTGACGTTTATCTCGACCAAACCAACCATTTGAGTGCTTGCCGAACATGCCTAAACGTTCTGTACCTTACCTGTTATATACCACTGGAGCTACTTCTATGCCTTGGATACGGGATTATATCACCCTTGTTTGGATAAACTATCGACCTTTGCTATGCATTGCCGGTTTGCTCGTCAAATCATGTACCCTAATCGCACTTTATCACATTTCAACATGTAAATGCAGCTTCTTGGACCTACCCCACCATCTTACCATCCTCTCTACACC
Source organism: Taxus wallichiana var. yunnanensis (assembly GCA_018340775.1). NCBI lineage: Eukaryota > Viridiplantae > Streptophyta > Pinopsida > Cupressales > Taxaceae > Taxus > Taxus wallichiana. Next base: position 1,102,753 of record CM031235.1, read on the forward strand.
ATTCACCCTTTATCAACCCTATCCACTGATTTCCCGTTCTCTAAATCTGTGATAGATTTGAGGGGATTACCTATATCCTTAACGGGAAACCACTTCATATTATTGTCATGCGCGACTTTACAAAACAAGCTACGACAATAAGGGGCTAATGTAGACACCAAATTTGTGTCTTATGACCCCTTGTGACCCGCATCTCATTTCATGACCTAACCTCATCACCTAAACCTTACACAATTATTTATTAATTACCTTGTAATTGATAAATCCACATCACCATACACCTGCCACCTCATTTTGCCACCTCATCATGACCTAGCCCTAACCTAAACTAACCTAATTAAGACCTATAACTTGGTCCACATCTACACCCATGACTAAGGACCCCTTTCTCTTTTACCCAAAACCGACCTTCTAGTCACTTGACCAAGCCCATGGCTGATCTCTCGGGAGAAAGCGGGGAAGGTGGGCTATTTTACTAAAAATAGCCTACTTTTTCCTCACCGATGCAGGTTCTACTCGGCCAGCCGTCGGTTACGTAACCGCCATCGGTTCCTGTAAATGGGCTCCCAGACCAAAATCAAAGGTGGAAGGATTTTGGAATCAACGAGAGATCATTGGGAGCGATCAGCGAGTCCGGATCTTGACTTGATCGAGCGAGAGCAGTGGAGAAACCAGAAGAGTTTGCGTGCAAAGGAGATCGACTTGCATCTTTGTCAAAAACCCGATAAGTCACATCTTGCATGTCCTCTGTTATAACATTTCTTATGCTTTTTGAATCACAGTCCTCATAAATCCATTCTGAATCCACTACCCAGTGTGCCATTGCATCTAACTATCATTCTTTTACCTCTCATCACCTCATTTCCTAATATCACCCATAAAAACTGCCTTATAAACAACATAGCTACCCTACGGCACAACCACCCCACAAAACAACCAACCTACGGATCCTAAACCCTACAGAGCATCGGTTCTAGTAACGGTATCGGTTATCCCGACTTCTGACGAGAAACTTGACCTTTCCCTACCCGTTTTGAACAAAATAATTTAATTGATATTTTACAGTCTTTTGTGTTAATTCATATCGGCGAGAAGGCCGACCACCTTGAAAGGAAGTTTTATATTTCTGGGGCCCAGGCGGTTCCCTCATTTATTGTTTAATCAAAATCTTGTGGTCTTGTGTTCTTATTTGCGGGTAGTCCTTCCAAGACAAAAAGGAGTTCTTCATAGCTCCTCCCGAATCGGGTGGTGATCGTGATTGCTCGATGCCTCTCGGTGGCCTCTCCATCCTTAAAGGTGCCATTTCCATTGGTTCCTCCCATTGATCCTTGACATCTCTCTATAACATGTCGAATACGTCCTCTCGCGTGGAGGAATCTTGCCTCCGAGTCTCTCCACTCATAGTTGTGAAGCCTCTAACATTCCCATTGTCTCATTCACTGTGTTTGAAGGCGGCGAGCCAAATCCCCTCTGACGATATCTCTCCATTGTAATCCACGGTATGTCGGGCACTCACGTGCACCTCGCGGCTCTGCTTTACCCACCATACTCTATAGGCCTCCAGTTGTTCGCATCCATAACCCTACGATTGGGCTGCTATCTCTTCTTGTCCTTCTAGAAGTGTCGTAGGGAGGTGAGAATGCTACCTCGCGTCGATCCTCATGTATGGTCTATATGTCATAGGAATATCACGAGCAGACCCAAATTGTCAAGCCGCACGTGATCTAGAGGAATCCTCTCGTACTCACACGGCCTATGCCACTGCGATCCACCTCGATCGCTCTACACCCCTCAACTCCTCGGCTATGTGCTCTTTCACCATATAGTTCCGTCTGACCTCAAACAAATATCATAGCAGTCACCATTTCCCATACGTACATGTCATAATACTCAATGTCATCTATCACGGCCTAGGATCTCGCTTCTTGTTACTGTCTGGACCCATCGTGCGAATCCCGACCTTTGCACTCCTCTCTCTCCCGACTCAATGGGTCGGCCTGTTGAGCGCACACAACCAATATGCTCATAGGCCCAAATGTAATAAGTCGACGAACAATCGAGTGTCATCTGTGTTTTTCGCTTGCATGCCCATAAACCCCTATATAACTCTGCTGGATAGGTGGTGCCCATGCGAATGTCACGCTCATTTCTATCATTTCCCAAATAACACCCATCGATACTTTGGAAATCTTCCACCTTACGCCTCGGCAATGCATAATACCCCAGCTTCTTTATCATTAATATGCGGCCAGCCTTGTTTCCTCGGGATGTGTTGCATACATTGTACCATACGTAAATGATAAACCTCATTGTGTCGAATCTCGTGCGGCGTCCCCAAATCTTTGTTGTTATCGCTGCCCGCCCATGTGGCATTTAACAACACACGATACTGCTTTTTTCCTATCATTGGGAGTCTTAAAATACGGAACACATCTTCCAAAGTCACTTTGTCATCTCCCTGTTGGTAGATAGAAGGTATTCTTTCTGGATTCCATCTCTCGATCAACACCTGCACTGACATAGCATGTAGTTCTGTGCGATTCTTGAATAATAGTGGATTCCACTTAACCCCAACTGATTTATCAAAGCCCATTCGACTGGTGTTACATCCGCTCGGATTCGTGATGAACAACGGTAGACGCGTATCATTCATCCTTAACTTAGCTTACGCTTTGCGTACATCAAAATGACCGTGCGTAATTACTCAAAAGAACAAATCTCTGGGTTTTCTCAAAAATCACGGAAACCCTTACAATAACAGATAAGCGGTTATGCATAACCCGATACCCGGTTGGCTAACCGATACCGTTACTTATAAGCGATACCAGTCCTTTGTCAAATATACCTACCCTACTTGACCATACACCTTTGATATTTATGAAGCTGTTTACTCCTATTTCTACCTAAAAACATACGGGCCCACCTGTTCAATTTGCCACTTACGTAGCACTCATACCATCCCAACCCTTGCTTTATCACGTTTTCTTTCTCATATCTAACCACTTACACTTCTCTCATCCTATTCGGAAAACATGCGAAATCAAATTACAACCAAACCGTTTACCTCTTGGGTTGCGGCCCGACGAGGTGGCACTCGTCTTCCCTCTCGTCCCTACCCTCTTGGATGCTTCTCCTTGTTCGCCATGATCACCACCCTTTTCAAATTTGTCTTTCTCGCCTTGAATCTCGGATCACATTCACTTTCCACTGTCTCTTTTCTCCTTCTCACTCAAATCTCTCATCACGATTCCACTGTCTCGATCATCCAAAAGTGTCACGTTCGCGTATTTAACTTTGCGTAGCTCTAAAAATAAGAACTTAAGTTGCCAACCCAAAGTTCTATTTTTAGGAAAACAATTCTTGCATAACCGATATCGGTTACTTAACCGATACCGGTCCTTATATCTACCGAGCATCGATTCACATGGCGATAGCGGTGGGGTTACCCTTATTTAGCTTAAACCTAAGTACGTCTCTTCATTTTTGGAAATTTTTGTGGTGCCGTCCTTTTTCACGCATGAACAACACCATTATCCATATTTTTCATTAAATCCACATCTCATTACAATTTCATTAACATCATTTCTCTATATTACAAAACAAACAAGCCATCAATAACCAATATCAAAAACCATTACTCTATACGCCATTTGGATCCAAATCAACATTTCTGACCATTTAATATTCACACACCCGTGACCAAACATACTGAACATTTCATAATATAACATGTCAATTAAACTCATCATTTATATCTATATACATCCCATCCACAAAGACATCAACATCATTCATATATAACACCATATCAATCAAACTCATCATATATCACATATCACAAAAACCATCGAATAAAACATTTAACGCTTTTCGCACATGACATGTGGGTGAAACATCATATCTATATATATACAAAGTTTCAAAAATACAATGTACTTACTGCATCGGGGCCTCAGTAATCTCATAATATAACAAAGCCATGCACCGATATGAGCCAATAATGCTTAGTCAATAAACTCAACTCGCTCGTAGGCGGTCTCTCATATCAAAAAATATACTCGGCTCTCAGGCCGATATCAAGCTATCTGACCCGTACTCGCTCATAGGCTTTGGTATAATAAATAAACAAATGAATAAATGAATAAATAGGCACGCATGAGCCTCTATCAACACAACTGCTTAGGTTTATGGACAAGTGCCCATGTCCAATATACAAAATGTCACGAGGACCCTCGGCTCTCTCCACCTCCTCTGCATCTGTCTGCTTTGCTGTCACTGCATCCTACCTCTTGCCTCCTGCCTATGACGGACCCACAGGTGTGGGTGCACCTCCCCGAGACCTCGGCTCAGAAGTCTCTGCTCTGTGTCTTCGCATAAGTGATAATCCTTCCCGTACCATCAAGAATATCACGATAGTATTGGGCCTCCGCTCTGGCCTCCATGTATAGCGCTCTCGAGGCCACCAGTAGAGTCTTGGGGCTGGTCCCCTAACACCTCTTGCCGGTGCCCCCTGTGCTGTCTTTGGTGCCGTTGGTGGTGCTGTGCATGTGGTGGTACTTATGCACGTGCACAGGGCTATGGCATTTGTGTGCATTGGTGGTGGTGCACTGCACTACTGCACAGGGTTTGTCACATGGGCTTGTGCATTCTAATTAGGTGGTAGTACTGCTGCACTGTGCTGGGGGTGTGGTACGTGTGCCAGCGCTCATGTAGTTAGTGGTGCACTACAAGTGCTGTGCACTGAGCCTAGGCTAACATTGCCTGTAAAACACCTATCTCGTACTGCTGTGACGATATTGCCTGTAATAAGCTGTACACTGCCCAGCTGAGCTGATCTCGCTCTGCTTTACCTCGCATAAGTTCAGTGCAAGCTGTTTATCTGGGCACATGTCTTATCCTCGATTGCTCTCTGACCAGACCCACGAAGCCATATATGCTCCGTATAACCAAAAGATCATCTACGGTGTCATCTGCTTTGGCCTCTCGTGCAAATCCAATCGTCCAGTCGAGGGCTATGGTACGAGCGTTGGAGCCTCTACATCATCCCTCACAATCTTGAGGGAAGGGAGGTGGCTCGTCGTTGTCACGACCCCATCTGCCTGCGTACCCTCTACAGGGTATCCTCTCATACTCTCCCTAGGCCTCAGTCTACTATCAGGAAGGTGTCTTTGGATCAAGCGCAAGCGTAATCGGGCTCCTCTGCGCGGGTGATGACCTCTGTAAGGTCTCCATACGATGTCTGCTTGCACATTTGTCAGGCCCTACAATAAATGCACTGTAATAAAGCGACGTCCTACCTGCATGCAAACCTTGCTCGTGGCTGTAGCCCACGACCCTGACCACCTCCCAAAGCCGTATCTATATATGACTGTGGCCACAGGCATTGGGGGCAGCCCTCTTTGATCTAGGCATATGATGTGCTCATATGCCCAACAATGCAGCAAAAACGTCGAACAAATCCCCAATCGCCTCATCCGGTGATAGCCTGACTCTCGTCTGTTTGTACCGGGTATGCGGTGCCCAGCATAACCTGCTTGGTGTGCTCTCCACCATCTCATGTAGAACCCCATGTTGCCGCCGAGTGGAAGCGGCCTCCCTCTAAGTCCGGGAGGGAAAAAGCGGTGATCCACGATCATCATCAACATGGCGAAACCGTGTTTCATAGCGATGCACATGGTACATATCCCCATACCGATGCTCATGTTGTGATCGTCAATATGCACAAGCGTTGCATCCCCAAAACTTTGTAGGATGCTGTCCATGGCAGTCTCTGCGTCCACTGAAGCGCCTCTCCCTCGATCGGCCGGTCGAAGGATACGATACACATCCTCCAGCGATGTGATAGTCATCTCCCGGTCGGAGATGGAACACATTAGTCGATCGGATCCATCTCTCCATGAGGCGACCATCAAACTATGATCCCGATCGATCGCTTTGTACTGTTGGACTCCGTAGCCGAGTCCACCTCGCAGACGATACCCCGGTGTCTGCGAATACGTGTGGCCGCATCCATACCAGCCAGCGGGGGCATCTATCCCCGTAAATCGTCATTGACGTGCCTACTCTAACTAACCCACGGTATTAGCCCTACTCTTTATCACAACATCTACTTATACCCTCTATACCCTTTTTTTTATCCCCACGACCACAACCACGACTCCATACCACACGTCTACGCCCATCTATCTTCCCCTAGAAACTTCTCACGCTATTCCCCCTCCTCTTCACACCCAAACAAACAACCCACACCCATGCTCAAATACCCTACACCATGCCCAAATACCCAAACCACATCAAAAACTCAAAAACAAAATCACAACCCACACTAACAAATTGACATAAACCTAAGTCGAGGACATTCCTATCTTGAATCACCCAAACAATACCACAACACCCCCTCACCCCAACCCAAACCATACCCAAATCACTACAAAAACTCAAAAACAACATGACATAACCTAAACCAACAAAAATAGCTAAAAATCACTAAGGACCAGGTGGCGGTCACCCTGCATAACCGACAGCGTCTCCTTCCCACCAAGCGCCGGTCCACGACCGGCCAAACGCGATCCAACACAAAACACCCTACCCCTGAAATTTCAGCGACCGATGTGAGTCGTTTATGTATCTCCCGGAGCCGAACCCCTTATGCGCTGACCCCCCGCCTACATTTTTCATTTTTACCAATTTACCCACCCAAATACCCTAAAAACCTACCCACCTAGCCACTTGGCTTATTTCACCTATCTACCTCTCTCTTTTTCAAATCATTTCCATTTTCTAATTATTTCCTAAAAAATGTACATTCCTACCCAAACCCCAAATATAGCATAATGCGATAAAATACACCTGATGAGGGTTTCGAACCTACCGTGCTGACGACACATCGTGCGTGGAGGATGGGTGGTGGTGGTCCCGGCTAGTCGACCCTCCTGCTCCTCTCTGGTTGTGCCAGCTGGCTCCAAATGTCCTCTTGGGTCCTCCACCAATCTTCTTGCCTCCTCCTCACTCGGGCCCACTAACTTGACTAACTCCTCCACGGTCGAATAGCGCCACCTCCACGCAACTAATGCTCCAATCTTAACTCTCCACGTCGGACAACTCAAATTGGTTTCCAAATTGCAAAGTGTGAATGACATGCAGTATTTTTCTTTTTATAGGTTTTTCACCCATAACCGATATTAGCCTTATTATGCCCTAAGGAACCAGTATTGGTCCCCTCCACCCGATATCGGTCTATCTGATCGACATCGGTTTTATTCCAAATTTCCCCCAATTTCTGCCCTTATTTACTATTTGCCC
>CM031235.1:1110154-1180171 GCA_018340775.1 Taxus wallichiana var. yunnanensis
AAAATATAGAAAAATAAGATTATGACCATTTTCACGAGTCACATACACCTAAAGGAAGTCTTTAGTGCTTGAGGCACCCTCACCTAGTCCGAGGCACCCATGTTCAGCTCTATCCATAGGTCCCATAATTAATATTAATTATAGATTAAAATTTGAATTGAGTACATATTTTTTATTGTTATAGCTTAGAGGTCGAGGGAATCAACCACAACCAAACCCTCGTTATTCCCGACATCCCTCCCGACACTCCCACAATTGCTCAACATCCCTCGGGTAGTCAAGAAGATTTAAGAAATTTCCAAATAGTTGAAAACAAAATTGAAATTGAGGATTTAATCAAAACAATGAGGGATGCACAATCTACAAACCCCCACCGCGCCTCTCTGCAAACACATCGAGGCATTACTTGTTCAAATTGACGTGGCAACGGGGAAATTGATCATTGGACAACTTACAGAGAGGGTTGTAGGGTTTATTATTCCAACAAATTGTCATATGTGGATGTAAAGAAAAAATAAATTTCAAAAGAACTCATATGCACCTTATTCACGGACCCCGCACTAATCTTACTGCTCCGCTGACATGTAAATGATTTCCCATCCATCGTGCAATAATAATTTGATTAGAAATAATTTTTGGGACCGATGGTGGATGGTGTTTGATTTTCCACCTTGTAATAACAACGAGGTGCCACTATACTTTCTGAGGAAACTCTATTGTGAGTTTATCCTCAACGAGATCCCAAATTATTTTGATTTCTAGATTTCCAGGGCCGAGGAAAAGGATCTACACAGATCGACTAGGTGCACAACGTGCACCTATTCAGTAGGGTAGATTCCCACACGTAAGCCCCCACCCCGAGATTGTCCTCAAGCAAGTGAAGGAGACAATAGAGATTGATACACTCCACGCGCTTCAGGGGCTATCTGACGACCCTTGTTCGACATACGAGGGAGATTTCTGAGCCAGATGCTCATGGAGGTACACAGAGTATTCCCTCAGGGAGTACTAGCATGAGGCCACATTTTTCTCGTCATGTGGTAGCATATGTTTGGGGCCCGAGGAGGATGATACTTTCATGCGTATACTGATTTTGGTGCACCTGGTGCTAGGGATGAACACGATAATGTCACTATGTCAGATGTCCTTTTGAGTGAGACATTTGGATTACATTCATCGGCATCACCTTCACAGTAAATTTGTTATGTTTTGTTATGTGTGTTACAAAAATTTTGGAGTACCTGATTTACTTATATATGTTAAATTTTTGAAATAATTATATTTGTACATGTACATGCATTGATATTACAACAGCGGAGGCGCATCTTCATCCCGACCACAGGTGCGAGAGCACCATGCATACACATACATTCACAGAGGTAATTTAGAATGTTAATTATGTAAAATTTTCACATATGTGTGTGTGTGTGTGTGTGTGTGTGTGTGTGTGTGTGTGTGTATATATGTATATGTATATATATATATATATATATATATATATATATATATATATAGTTTTGAAGTCAAATATATGTATGTTCTTGTATGTCCATCTAACTCACGTGATATACATGTTTGATAAAGATGTTGACTTCACTAGACACCCCACCATCTCTGCGACAAGTAGATAAAGGTGTTGCCACTGCGATTTCATCTACGCAACAACTCACTGAGGTATTCAAACAACACGTAAATTTTGTTAAATTTCTCGTAATTCATATTATGTTAAATTACATGTTAGTAATGTCTTTCATTATAGAATTATTAAATTATGTTAATAATGTCCTTCATTGTGTGTATGCAGGAGTTACTTGTGATAGGTAGCAACCCTGTTCATTTGATTCACAGGCATGGCAGGGTAAAAACAATAGTTCTATATTGATAAAATTAGTTAAAATATTGTCATTATGTAGATACATGTACTTAGCTCTATTTTCACTAATTCTGATGTTAGATTTTCTGATCTTATGTGTATGTAGGGAACTTCAACCCCCTCCATTTTGACTTCGAGGGCACGGAACTCCTCCATCTCATCATTCACTCCCCCGCTTCGTATCGCAGAGCTCCCGATGACTCATCTCGAGCGTGAGATGCAAATTCGCATGATCGACAACTTGCATGGTAAGTTTGTGTATTTATGTAAATACTTTCATTCTAGATTGTCTTAAATACATGTTGAAAACATATATAAATTAAGTTTTGACAAAAACATTGTTTGCATTTACAGCTCATCTACAGTGAGTATTCAAAGTGGAAGAGGACTCAAAGCATGGGCTCTGGGTGATCCAAAGTCATCTCATGGATCTCCATCTTCACTCTAAGGGAGGGCCTTCTTCGAGCAAGGCCAAGAGAGGGATAGATTTTGATGAGTAGGAATATATATGTCTTACATGACATTGTTTTTGTATGCCTATGTGCATGGTATCAGATGTAAGCCTATATGGCATTTGAACTTGATGGTATATGACCTATTTGGGCATTTTTGTATTTATTATGCACATTAAAATACTATTTGAACTTGATAATTTTGTATGAGACCTTACATTTCTGAGATTATTTTCGCATGAATCTAATATGATGTGCACTTGACAATATTTAAGACATTATGGATTATTTTTTCATTTATTGGTGATGTACATGTACTAGCATTTTCAATGTATAATATGCATCAAACTTTGGAAATTAATATTTATATAATGTATGTATATAAAGAGTTACCTAATCTGAGTAATTATTCATTCAATTTATCAATGTGTATATGTGTATTTACCTTACTTGCGCTTCTTCTTGCTCATGGTCTCTTTGTACTGTTCCTATCTTATCATGCACTTACTACATTCTTCTATGCTTCGTAGTCTTCTCCCCTATTAAAACACCCGAACAATCATCACAATTTGATGCCTTTCATCTATTGATATTTTGAGAATGTCTCTCCATATACATTACTCCAATGCTTGAGAATGTCTCCAGATGCAATGACATTCTGATTCAGACACTCAATGATTCTTGATTGTCTAATCCTATCCAATTCATGTTACTACCTTTAAATCTATAGGCATTTCAAGTTATTTGGAAATCACATCACACCCTTCACTAGGCTTGATGACTAGCCATATCCTTTTTAAGGCACTTTTGAAAGCATCCATGGGTTTATCATAACATAAATTATCAATGAATGGAAGGTCACTAAGCCGTAGGCCAGCTGACTCCCATCCAGAACTAAACAAGAAAGATTTACTAGGTGATTGATAACTCCCATGTGTTCTTAGACATACCCCTATCAAATTCATTCTTAAGCCAATCTAGTCATTCAGGGCTCTTAAGTGACTACGCCTGACTGACGGGTAGCCCTACACTGACTCAGACTGCACTATTTCTCACGTTTACAAACAATAGGACAACGAGAGAACCAGATGGAGAGGGAGAAAACCATGAGAGGATTTTGTAGAGGGCCCCAACATGGAGCTCTCGATCTCGATGAGATGTCTAGGTGCCACGAGTCCGAGAAATCACCCGTCAAGATATGGCGTGTTTGGCTCAGGCTCTTAAGCGACTACGCCTGACGGGGTAGCCCGAGAGCACGGGGAGCATAGGGAACAGGAACAAAAATGAAGCCTCCACTAGCATTCACTAAGCCATTTGATGTGTTGGCATAGTTGGTTTGGTCCCACGAGCTTCCATTTGCAAACTACAACATCTCGGCAAAATTCTACACTCGACTTAGACTCACACTATTTCTCACGTTTACAAACAATAGACAAGAGAGAACCAGATGGAGAGAGAGAAAAACCATGAGAGGATTTCATAGAGGGCCCTAACATGGAGCTCTCTGATTCTAACGAGACATCTCTAGGTGCCACGAGAGTCCGAGAAATCACCCGTCGAAGATATGGCGTGTTTGGGCCTCAGGCTCTTAAGCGACTACGCCTGATGGGGTAGCCCGAGAGCACAGGGAGCATAGGGAACCAAAAATGAAGCCTCCACTAGCATTCACTAGGCCACCCCGATGTGTTGGCATAGTTGGTTTGGTCCCACGAGCTTCCGTTTGCAAACTACAACATCCTCGGCAGCCCTACACTGACTCAGACTGCACTATTTCTCACGTTTACAAACAATAGGACAACGAGAGAACCAGATGGAGAGGGAGAAAACCACGAGAGGATTTTGTAGAGGGCCCCAACATGGAGCTCTCGATCTTGACGAGATGTCTCTAGGTGCCACGGAGTCCGAGAAATCACCCGTCGAAGATATGGCGTGTTTGGGCCTCAGGGCTCTTAAGCGACTACGCCTGGACGGGTAGCCCGAAGCACAGGAGCATAGGGAACCAAAAAAAGCCTCCACTAGTGTTCACTAGGCCACCTGATGTGTTGGCATAGTTGGTTTGGTCCCACGAGCTTCCATTTGCAAACTACAACATCCTCGGCAGCCCTACACTGACTCAGACTACACTATTTCTCACGTTTACAAACAATAGAACAACGAGAGAACCAGATGGAGAGGGAGAAAACCATGAGAGGATTTTGTAGAGGGCCCCAACATGGAGCTCTCAGATCTAACGAGACATCTCTAGGTGCCACGGAGTCCGAGAAATCACCCGTCAAAGATATGGCGTGTTTGGGCCTCAGGGCTCTTAAGCGACTACGCCCGGACGAGGGTAGCCCAAGAGCACGGGGAGCATAGGGAACCAAAAAAAGCCTCCACTAGCATTCACCAGGCCATTTGATGTGTTTGCATAGTTGGTTTGGTCCCACGAGCTTCCATTTGCAAACTACAACATCTCACAGCACCCTACACACTCGACTCAGACTCGCACTATTTCTCACGTTTTACAAACAATAATAGACAACAGAGAACCAGATGGAGATGGAGAAAACCATGAGAGGATTTCATAGAGGGCCCCGACATGGAGCTCTTGGATCTAATGAGATGTCTCTAGGTGCCACAGAGTCTGAGAAATCACCCGTCAAAGATATGGCGTGTTTGGGCCTCAGGCTCTTAAGGGACTACGCCCAGACGAGGTAGCCCGAGAGCACAAGGAGCATAGGAACCAAAAAAAATCCTCCACTAGCATTCACCAGCCACCCCCGTGTTGGTGTAGTTGGTTTGGTCCCACAGCTTCTTGCTTTGCAAACTACAACCTCTGAGCAGCCTACACTAACTCGACTCGCACTATTTCACGCATTTACAAACAATAGGACAACGAGAGAACCAGATGGAGAGGAGAAAACCACGAGAGATTTTTCATAGAGGGCCCCAACATGGAGCTCTTGATCTAATGAGATGTCTCTAGGTGCCACGAGTCTCGAGAAATCACCCATCAAAGATATGGCATGTTTGGGCCTCATGGCTCTTAAGGGACTACGCCCGACGGGTAGCCCGAAAGCACGGGAGCATAGGGAACCAAAAAAAAGCCTCCACTAGCATTCACCAGGCCATTTGATGTGTCGCATAGTTGGTTTGGTCCCACGAGCTTCCGCTTGCAAAACACAACATCTCTCGCAGCCCTACACTCGACTTACTCGACCGCACTATTTCTCACGTTTACAAAACATAGACAACGAGAGAACCAATGGAGAGGGAGAAAAACCATGAGAGGATTTTGTAGAGGGCCCCAACATGGAGCTCTCGATCTAATGAGACATCTCTAGGTGCCACGGAGTCCGAGAAATCACCCGTCAAGATATGGCATGTTTGGGCCTCAGGGCTCTGCTAACTACTACGCCTGAAGACGACGGGGGTAGCCCGAGAGCACGGGGAGCGTAGGGAACCAAAAAAAAGCCTCCAATAGTGTTCACCAAGCCATTTGATGTGTTGGCATAGTTGGTTTGGTCCCACGAGCTTCCATTTGCAAAATACAACATCCACTGACAACCCTACACTCGACTGACTGCCATCGCACTATTTCTCACGTTTACAAACAATAGACAACGAGAGAACCAGATGATGAGAGGAGAAAACCATGAGAGAGATTTCATAGAGGGCCCCAATGGAGGAGCTCTTCTCTAATGAGATGTCTCTCTAGGTGCCATGGAGTCCGAGAAATCACCCATGGTCAAAGATATGGCGTGGGGCCTCTCAAGGCTCTTAAGCGACTACGCCTGATTAGATAGGGTAGCCCGAGAGCACAGGGAGCCATAGGGAACCAAAAAAATCCTCCAATAGTGTTCACAGTGCCATCCATGTGTTGGCATAGTTGGTTTGGTCCCAGATTTCAGTTTGCAAACTACAACCTCTCGAGCTCAAACTACACTCCGACTTAACTCGAGCTATTTCTTTTACAAAAATAACAATAGACAACGAGAAACCGATGGAGAGGAGAAAACATGACCTAGGAGATTTTGAGATCCAAGGCCTCACATGGAGCTCTATTTCTAACGAGTTTTCATCTCTAGGTGCCATGGAGTCCGAGAAATCACATGTCAAGATATGGCTTGTTTGGGCCTTGGGCCTTAAGCTCTTAAGTTACTCTACGTAGGGTTTGGGCTTGTAGTTTGCAAATCGAAGCTCGTGGGAGGGAACCAACTAAACACATCCAATGGCATTCACTGGAGCCAGGACATGCCTTTTTTGTCCCTAGCTCATGTTTGGTCCTACCACCTCAAGCAAAGTCGCTTAAGAGCCCTCGAGCCCAAACACGCCATATCTTCGACGTGATTTCTCATGACTTTACAAACACCTAGAGAGAGAGAACTCATCAAAGGGAGAAAACCATGAGAGGCCTTCATGAAATCCTCTCTTGGTTTTCCTCTCCATCTCTAGATCTCTCTTGTTCCATATTGTTTCAAAATCACGCAAAGAAATGTGCAGAAATCAAAAGCAAGTAAGCAGAGGGCAGTAGGGTCTTAAGCTGATGCCAGAATTTGCAAACGTGGAAGCTCATGACCAAACCAACTATGCCAAACACATCAAACCAACATGTCCAAATGGCCTAGTGAACACTAGTGGAGGCTTTTTTTTCCCTACCCTATGCTCCCCGTGCTTTCGGGCTACCCCGTCCGGCGTAGTCACTTAAGAGCCCTGAGGCCCAAACACGCCATATCTTCGACGGTGATTTCTCAGACTCCATGGCACCTAGAGATGTCTAGATCCAAGAGCTCCATGTCAGGGCCCTCTACAAAATCCTCTCATGGTTTTCTCCTCTCCATCCATCCGGTTCTCTCGCTGTCCTATTGTTTGTAAACGCGAGAAATAGTGCAGTCTGAGTCAGTGTAGGGTCACAGAGATGTCAGTTTGCAAACGGAAGCTCATGGGACCAAACCAACTATGCCAACACATCCAAATGGCCTAGTGAATGCTAGTGGAGGCTTTTTTTTGGTTCCCTACGCTCCCCATGCTCTCAGGCTACCCCGTCCGGCATAGTCGCTTAAGAGCCCTGAGGCCCAAACACGCCATATCTTCGACGGTGATTTCTCGGACTCTGGGCACCTAGAGACATCTCATTTAGATCCAAGAGCTCCATGTCGTCGGGGCCTACAAATCCTCTCATGGTTTTCTCCTCTCCCATCCGGTTCTCTCGCTGTCCTATATTGTTTGTAAACGTGAAAAATAGTGCAAGTCTGAGTCAAACAGTAGGGCCGCTAGAGGTCAGAGTTTGCAAACGGAAGCTCGTGGGACCAAACCAACTATGCCAACACATCGGGGTGGCCTAGTGAATGCTAGTGGAGGCTTCATTTTTGTTCCCTACGCTCCCCGTGCTTTCTCGGGCTACCCCGTCCGGCGTAGTCGCTTAAGAGCCCTGAGGCCCAAACACGCCATATCTTCGATGTGATTTCTCGACTCATGGCACCTAGAGATGTCTCATCGATCCCAGAGCTCCATGTCAGGGCCCTCTACAAAAATCCTCTCATGGTTTTCTCCTCTCCATCCGGTTCTCTCTCGCTGTCCTATTGTTTGTAAACGCGAAAAAAGTGCAGTCTCGAGTCAGTAAGTAGCTAGAGGGTCGCCGAGGTAGTACTTTTGCAAACGAAAGCTCATGGGACCAAACCAACTACGCCAACATGTCATCAAATGGCCTCGGTGAATGCTAGTGGAGGCTTTTTTTTTGTTCCCTACGCTCCCGTGCTTTCTGGCTACCCCCCCGGCATAGTCCGCTTAAGAGCCCCGAAGCCCAAACACGCCATATCTTCGACGGTGATTTCTCGACTCTGTGGCACCTAGAGATGTCTCATTAGATCCAAGAGCTCCATGTCGGGCCCTCTACAAAATCCTCTCTCGTGGTTTTCTCCTCTCCATCCGGTTCTCTCGCTGTCCTATTGTTTGTAAACGTGAGAAATAGTGCAGTCTGAGTCAAACAGAGGGCTGCAGAGGTCAGATAGTTTGCAAATGGAAGCTCATGGGACCAAACCAACTATGCCAACACATCCAAATGGCCTAGTGAATGCTAGTGGAGGCTTTTTTTGGTTCCCTACGCTCCCCGTGCTTTCGGCTACCCTCGTCCGGGCGTAGTCGCTTAAGAGCCCTGAGGCCCAAACACGCCATATCTTCGACGGTGATTTCTCGACTCCGGCACCTAGAGATGTCTCTCAGATCCAAGAGAGCTCCATGTCGGGGCCCTCTACAAAATCCTCTCATGGTTTTCTCCTCTCCATCCGGTTCTCTCTCTGTCCCTATTGTTTGTAAACAGAAATAGTGAGAAATAGTGCAGTCCTGAGTCAGCCAGTAGGGTCTGCTGCAGAGGTCAGAGTTTGCAAACGGAAGCTCATGGGACCAAACCAACTACGCCAACACATCCAAATGGCCTGGTGAATGTTTTTTCCCTACCCCATGCTCCTGGGCTACCCCCCATGGCTGCTAGTCGCTCTTATCTTCGACGGGTGATTTCTCACTCCATGGCACCTAGAGATGTCTCTCCGAGAGCTCCATGTCGGGCCCTCTACGAAAGCCTCTCATGGTTTTCTCCTCCATCTCCATTCGACTAGTCAAGTAAGGTTGTCCATTGCTAATCACCTGAATAATATAGGTGGTTCATACAATATAGGTGGTGAAATGAGAATTTTAATAAGATATTTTTACAATATAGGTGGTGAAATGAGAATTTTTGTTTGTTGTTCCTTTCTAATATTTAATTTTTCTTAGCTTCACTTGGCTTCGAGAATAATAAATTCTCTACTAACAGTGCCAACCACGTGAAGGTGGAAGCTTTTTTGGCACCACTAACCTACATAAACATGTTAGTAAGCAATTAAATAGAATTTTAAATCATACAAAATTTAAACAAAATCATTTAAGTAAATATTCAAATTAAATTCATGAAGAACATACCTTTGCAAATTCAATCCAATGAACCGCAAGGATCAACTCTATTCTTGATAGTAGCAAGAATTGCTTCATGATCTGATTCACGAACCTTCCACATATTTTTGTTTGATGGCCACCTCGATATTTGATCAATTTAATATTTTTGCAAGGACCAAATGTGAATAGTGAAGTATCTTCCGATGTACTTCATAGTCTTCAAACAACCAAATGTTTGATTTTTTGATAGGATATCGTCGAAGCCAAGTTCCAGTGACTACCACTGATCCAAAGGGGATACTCAAGGTCTTCACCATCAATGACTGTGGAAGTCAATTTTTTTCCCTCTACACAATGAGATAAGAAGTAGTTTGTTCCCTCTTCATTAAATTCCATCGCAATAACTACAAAAACGTGCCCTATGTATCACAAAGTAAAATTGTTCAATCAATTTATAAATACATTAAGAGTTGACCATTTAATAATTTATAAATCTAAAACATGGCATGTACATATATGTATGTACCTTGTTGCACTAAATCATAGACTTGGTCAAAGTCAGGTGATGTTGTCATTTGATCTGAAGACCCTGCAAGTTGTAATGCTCATGGAACTTGATGTGTGTCGAGTGGAATTAGAGGTCTACAAGTCCACTCATCCACCCACTGTATGTGACTCACATTCATTCCACGCAAAATCAATGCATGATATACAAAAACATGTCATGCACCTAGTATAAATAGTCCAAGCATTTGCATCTGAACTACGGAATGAGTGCATATCACTTGATCCTACAATTATCATACAATCTTCAAAGTTTTCCAGATGTTGTTGCTCTATCAACCAAAAATATCTACGAACCGTTGATCTCTCTTGAGATTCATGGCCCATATTCTTGACACACCAATCAACAATGCTTTTTACATCTATAAATTTAGCACCATCCTTGAACTTTAACTCTTCTCTTAAGTGCTCTTTTCACACATGCTCCTGCACCATCATGCTCTCCTTTTCCATGCCCTACCTCAGTAAAAAACTCCAGATATGTTGTACATTTGTTTCTTTGTGCATCCTACTTAGCCAATAAAACATCCATGCATTCTTGAATTGTGAT
Source organism: Taxus wallichiana var. yunnanensis (assembly GCA_018340775.1). Taxonomy (NCBI): domain Eukaryota; kingdom Viridiplantae; phylum Streptophyta; class Pinopsida; order Cupressales; family Taxaceae; genus Taxus; species Taxus wallichiana. Next base: position 1,120,503 of record CM031235.1, read on the forward strand.
GTGCAATTGTCCGACCAAATGTAATGTTGATCGAAACTAATGTTCCTCTCATTCAAGTTCACATAAAACACCTGAAACACCCTTGTACATATTCTGTAGAATGTGTCCGATCATCACTGATGTAGAAATGATACTCTCTCAATATTTTTCGATCTTGCTCAGTGCTTTCAGAGAGTGCATGAATGTTATATGCACAAAAATAGAAACTTGCACTGAGTTATAATATTGAGACTGAACCTCCATTTGTGGTTGCAATGTGTAATTCTCTGCGAAGTCAACTACTGAAACAATAGTACCAAGTGGGAATGTGTCCTTGCTTAACTTGAATTGTTCATCCAACCATCGAGCTCTATGTGTGTGCCTTGCATACTCATAAAAATTTCCTCTCTAATTTGACCATATATTCTCGATACAGTAATTGTTTTCAAAAGCTCACACCTCTTAGATTCTTTTCCATCTTTTAATTGATATGCCACCAATTTATATTTGGTGAAATCAACCAATTCTTTTCCTATTGAAGATGTACTCTCCTCATGGATACAACTTTTCAGATTTGGCAAGCCACCGCATACATTGCACGTTCCATCCAAACATGCTTTGTTATAAAAAAATTGTCTTGTTGATTTTTCACAAAATATTGTCAGAATAAATTCCCTTGAAGATTTTTGTGGGACATTTATTCCACACTCCTAAAACATGATGTCAGTATGCAAAACACTACGTATTTGACAAAAACATCATAATGCATTGAAAATTCAACATGATGCCTGCAACAACAAGTGGTACGTGAGTGATTGATTTTCACATAAAAGGGTTTGTTCATTTCAAAGAATCTTTGGCTAATGTTAATTTGTGGATTTTCATTTTTAAACTTAGAGAACATTTCTGTTTGAGTCATATCTAAGAAATGTTTTGCACACGATTCACGATTACGAGAACCTATTCTTCTTTTTACTATATCTCTTCTATTCGGTGACACCCTTGTTCTCATTCCAAAATTTTACAATTAATTCTTTTAGAATATCAGATGTATTCTTGTCTTTTCATGGAAGTCTACTAGAGAAATCCCAATAGTCAATGTTATTGACTAGACTCAAGACGTTTACGTCTCTCTATTGCTTTCATTAGTGTTTTTCTGTTTAGCTTCAAAGCACTGCTTGTTTTTCTAATCAAGCGTTTATTAACTATTTTATCACTTACTATACAATTAGTTAGTGCACGTCATGTAGCATTACTATCTTTGGTGCATCTTTTTCCACCTACAACTTGGTATGCTTTATGTATGTTTTCAACAATTGACGCATTTTGATCAACAACATTAGATGTTCTTAACCCCAGGGTCTTCATTATAGGTCTCATCTTAATTAACTTCATCAATGAAACAAATAATTGACATCTTTGTGTGTCATTTAAATTCTCAAAGTAATTATCCCAAATTCCACTAGCTTTTCTTCTCGCATTTCTTTCACATTTTGTTAGGCATTGGTTTTATAATGTTTTCATCAATTTCAATTAAGTGAATTGGTTTTCTTCACAAATGGAAGGAGGTGTTCTTAGAGGTGAAGATTCATTTACAAGGTTACTTTCTTCATTCAAAGTTTTTTCATACAAATTTCAGGGTTAACATTTGATTCTCAAGTAAGGGTTCAACAATTGATTCATATCAATTTCTTCATCCATACCAACATTATTATCATTCAATTCAATATCATTATTCATTACAAAATCATTATTCTCTACATTTTCATTATGTATTTCATCCCAATTTTCTAATACATTAGCTACATTTGATATAGCGGATGTACCTTGCCCTGCTCGAAGTTTTTGCATTCTCTTCAATTTCTTTATTCTCTTCTCTTCCAATTGCTCCGTGTCTTATTCTTGACTTTCCTCTTGTCCTTAGCTCGACGTTTATCACCCATGATTAGAAAAAAATCAACTAGTGGGGTAGGGGACAAAATGAAATACTAAAAAATCATGCAAGAATGTAGAGAATATTGCAGACAAAACAAAATGTTTGCAGAATTCCCGTGAAAGAGATGAAAGGGACGTTGGGGGCCACAAGATATAAAACAAATCAAAAACGCGTACGCATTTTTTGTTTTCTCTTTTCCCAAGCCATGCCTCAAGGCTTGGGATCCGGTTTGGATCCCCAAGCCCGAGGCATGGACCTGCACAAACACAACAAAACAACGAGTTTTTACAAGAAAATGTAAAAATGACACTTCCTCTATGAGAAATCAAAATAAAACAATCGATCCATTTTAAAAAATTATACCACGACGTAGAGCAGAGTCTCTTCTTTCTTAAAATATAATTTTCCAAATTTTCTGACTAATATAAGATATCCATATTATTTATTTTCTAACTATGCCTTTTTATAGCTATTTTTTGAAGTGTAAATATGTCTATCTTTCATGGTGTATCTTTTTTTGGGGTGATCAAAATTAAAAAAAATTATACTAGCCCAAACTAGGCATAATTCTATACATATTCAAAAAAAAATCTAATTTTCATATTTTTTGAGGTAGTTAGGGGGGGGCATGGTCGAGCTCATTATTTTTCAAAACATAAAATTTTTGTACTAGAAAAATCATAAATAAAAAAATATTCGCTAAAAAAATCTAAAAAAATGGAGCCCAAACTAGATGCTCCTAGCTATCTTTCTACCAAAGGGTTTTCAAAAATACTAAATGGTGCTCAAAAATGGTGGGGGCACGAAAGTCACTCTATTATGTTTTTTAACAAAAATAGAGCATCTTGTTGGTATTTTAGTTGTTTGACCCACTTAAACTTATCCGTTTTCAATAAAATTTAGTAGCTTAGAAACTAGACTCAAAATTCTACGATTCATATTTCTACAACATCTTCCAATTTTGAGTGTAACTATTTCAAAATAATGGGACATTAATTTCCTCATGAATAAATCTTAGTGTGAAATTATATGTACGAAATACGGTATAAGCAACTCAAATAGACACATTTAATCACCTAACAATTTCAAGACATTTTTTTAAAAAAATCATTTAAAAAGCTTACCAAGTTCTCATAAATATTTCTAAAGAAAAAAAACATTAGGGGAAGCCCCTACATGGGTTTGAAACACTCTAAGTTAGGTTCTAGAGTCAACCTTCCCAAGCCAAAGACCATTAAAATCTAAGTCAAGTAACTAAGAAATAAATCCATTGCAAACATTATTAAATGATGGAATTATCAAATATAGACCCATCCATACAAATATTACATCTCTAGGTGGAGAAATACATGATATTTAAGGCCTCTTTGAACTAGTTCCAACATAGGTAGTGTACAAATTACATTTCCACCCAAAAACTATCATTTTTGCATGAGTTTACCTATGGTTAGGGTTTTGGGTCCTTTCAATTGATTATAGAGGGTTTCACACATTTGTGGGACCTAACATCTTACAACAAAGTAGATTACAGTTAGTCACAAGGGCAAAAATTGTTGCAGAGCTCCACCATCTTCTTGTATGAAAATGTCAAATAAGGATGAAACTACCAAAGTGTTTCATCCATAAATAACCATTTTATCCTATTCATAGTACACTTGACGTAGAATTAGAGAGAAATCATGTTTAAGACATTTCTAACCTATATTCATCACTCTATCACACCTAGAGCATCTTCTAGATTAGTAAAATATTTAAGTGCACTCACCTTCTCATGCTTTATTATATTTAGCACATGTTCTAATTGATCTATCTTGCAAATTGTTATATATGTATATTTTGATATGAATGTTAATGCTTAATTAATAATTTGAATATAAACACTTTTAACTCTCAAAATTAAATTTAAGTAAGTAGAAAATCCACAAGCTTATTTATTTTCCAAGATAAATTAGAATCAAAGAAGAGGTTGGTCATGACTTTTCGCTAAGATTAGATAATAGTTATCTTATCTAATTTTGAGAATGTATTTATAATTATTTTCTAATTTTTGATTTCCTTTAGTCATACACCTCTCCACAAATCCTATTTGTTATGGTTGTATAAGTTAAATTATGTATCTCACATCTCTCACAAATTGAGAAGTCACCCATAATCTCAGAATCGATCTCCCAAAAAAAAATGTTGTGCTGTTGTTGGTTTACCAATGAGAGTAGTATAAAAGGAGGTCATTGGGCATTTGAGAACACAAGTTTTGAGAAGCATTTGCAAGTGCTAGCAAATGAGTTTGTAAGTTCACAGTGATAGAAAATAATCTGGGCAGTTAGTTAAGCAAGGGCGCAAGATAGCGCTGGGGATAAGCAGTGGGGGAATATCAATGGGAGAAGTTGGGAGATTGTCGGAGTTCTGGAGTTCGCAAAGAAGAGGCAAGGAATCTTTGATCTCTTAATTTGCTGAAGTTAATATAATTCCTCATCTATAGAACTGGTTTTCCCTTAGGGGTTTTTCCAGGACAATTTGTCCAAAAATATTGTGTTCTTTGTGTTACGCATTTCTTTCCGTATTTTTATTAGTGAAGTTGCAGTTGTGTTATTTTTCGATATTAGCTGTGAATTAGTTTTCGGCAGTTAAATAATCTTTTAAGATAGGAGATTAATAATCAGTGACTGCAATAGAATTTTCACATGGTATCAGAGTTGTGTTAAGGGTAGAAAAGGTTTGCCCTAGGAAAGAAATTGAGGGTTTCTATAACCTAGTTTGATCTCTTTAAATTCTTTTTACTTTTATCCTTTGAGATGGCTTCAGCTGGTTTGAGAGATCAGGACAGATTAGATGGTGCCTCAAATTTTGGTGTCTGGAAGGCCAGACTTTCTTTATTGTTGGAAGAGAATGGTATAAAGGATTATGTTACCACTATTGTAACTGTACCTACAGACGCAACACATACTTTGCAACATACAAGAAAGAGGATGCCAAGGCGAGGAGGATTGTCCTTGATGGTGTCAAGGATCATATTGTTCCACACATCTCCGAGTTAGATACGGTAAAGAAGATGTGGGATGCCATTCTGAATCTATACCAAAATGCTACCACTAACCAGAAGCTGATTCTCAGAGAAAAGTTGAAGAATACCCGATGAACAAGGGAGAAGATGTTACAAGTTACCTCACCAGGCTTAGACTCGTCAAGGATGAGTTAGCAGCTGTTGGAGATAAGCCAAATGATGATGAGCTAGTAAGAATAGCCCTAAATGGGTTTACTAAATATAGTGGGATGTCTTTGTTCAAGTTGTTAGTGGATGAGACACCTTACCGAGTCATCGACTATGGACTGATTTCACTCAGAGGAGTTTAGACTAAGTCTTGTCAATGGGGCCAACAAGAGTCAGAAAAGTGAGGGAGAACAAGAAAACGTTTCCCTAGCGGGGAAAAGGGAAAGCAAAGAAGGGATTTAGCAAAGGATCAAATTCTCAAAGTGAGAAGAAGAAGGACATGTCTAAGGTCAAGTGCTATGGCTGTCACAAGTTTGGCCACTATGTTAGTAACTACCCACAAAGGAAGAAGAATGATAAGAAGGGCAAGAACCAAGTGGCGGCTTTAAAGAAGTGCAGAGAGAGCTCTCAGAGATTGGAGGATGAGTTTGCACTCATAGCTTGTATGGTCAGCTCAACCTCACAATGTGTTTGGTATATAGATAGTGGGGCATCATTTCATATGACAGAGTTAGAGAGTACTTCTCCAGTTACTAGGAGGAGGACACCAATATCCAGATTTCTATGGGGAACTTGTCCAAGCTCAACCCAGTTGGAAAGGGACTGCTCAGGGCCGTAGAGGAGAATGGAAAGATAGTTCCACTTCATGATGTCTTACATGTGCCAGGCTTAGGTATGAATCTGATTTTTGTATTCTGTTCTTCAGGATAAAGGGTATAATGTACTTTTTAGAGGGACACATGTGTTGATTAAGCACAAGGATTGGAAATCACCCATAACTATTGGAGTTAGGAGTGGTCACCTTTATAGGTTACAGTTTGATACTCCTAAGGCACTTATGAGCAGCAATAATCCTAGAGATCTTGGAGAGCTATGGCATAGGAGGATGGGCCATATTCATCATGGAGCACTTAAATTGCTTCGTGAGACAGTGACAGGTGTTCCAGAGGTGAGCACAGAGCATGATGATGTATGTAAGGGATGTGTGTTGGGGAAGTTTGTGAAAGCATCTTTTCCAAGGAGTGACAATAGATCTAAGGGTGTTCTTGATCTAGTACATTCAGATGTATGTGGACCAATGTCGACAAAGTCTCTCAGAGGATATGTGTACTATGTTACATTTATTGATGATTTCTCTAGGAAGACCTGGATATACTTCTTGAAGACCAAGGATGAGGTTTTCAGTCGCTTCCAAGAGTTCAAGGCTCTTGCGAGAACTCGACAGAAGGAAGATAAAGGTTCTTCTGGTCGATAATGGAGGTGAGTACAAAGGAAATGACTTCCAGGATTTGTGTACCAGAGAAGGAATCAAGAGAGAGTGGATGGTTCCTTACAATCCACAACAGAATGGAGTTGCTGAGAGGAAGAACCATTCTATATCGGAGGCAGCAAGGGCTATGCTACATGACTAGGACATGCCCCGCTATCTATGGGCAAGAGGCATGTAGTAAAAATAACACATTCGAATAGGGTTCCACACAAGGTACTAGGGAAGATGACACCAGAGGAAGCTTTCACAGGGAAGAAGCCAGATGTAGGTCACTTCAGGATATTTGGGAGTTTGGCATATTGTCATATTCCAGAAGATACACGTACCAAGTTAGATCAGACTACAGAGAAGGGGTACCTTGTTGGGTACAATGAAACTTCAAAGGCATATAGGATTTTTATTCCAGGGACTAGAAGAATTATTGTCAGATGTGATGTCAAGTTCATGGAGGACAAAGCGTTTAGAAGGTCCAGAGATTTTCCAGCAGATGATCAAAGTGAGCAGCCAACAAAAGCTCCAAGTCCAAGTCAAGGGCAACAAAGCTCAAGTACAGTTACTAGTACAAGCATAGACTCAGGTAGTGAAGATTCACAGAGTATGGAGCAACTGGTGCAGCAGGATATGCATCTAGAAGATTTAGAGGTTGATATTTCATCCTCTACTACATTGGCAGCAGAACCGTGAGGTTCAAAACACACAAAGGGATACTCAGGAGTTTGTGGGAGCTCCTAGGAAGAGTACGAGACAGAGGAAAGAACCAACCAAGTTCAATGACTATGTGGCATTAGTCAGCCAATTGGTAGATAGTGAACCTTCCAGCTATCAAGAGGCTGCACAACATCAGGTATGGCAAGATGCTATGGTTGAGGAATATACTTCAATAATGCATAATGATGTGTGGGAGGTAGTGCCTAGACCAACAGATAGGGCAGTAGTTGGATCACGCTGATCTTCAAGATAAAGCACGGTGCAGATGGTAGCATCGAGAAATACAAGGCAAGGTTTGTGGCAAAGGGGTTCTCTCAGAAGGAGGGAATAGACTATGAGGAGACATTTGCTCCAATGGCCAAGTATACTTCTATACGAGCTGTAATCTCATTTGCAATGCAGATGGGATGGCAGATCCATCAAATGGATGTCAAGACAACATTCCTTAATGGTGAATTGAAGGAGGAGGTATACATAGAACAACCAGAAGGCTTTGTAGCACACAACAAAGAGACCCACATGTGCAGATTGAAGAAAGCCTTGTACGGACTCAAGCAGGCTCCTAGAGCGTGGTATGAGCGCATTGATACATACTTGCAAAAATGGGCTTTGTGAAGAGTGAGGCAGATGCTAACCTCTACTACTTGGTGGTTGGGGCGAGGCTCTCATTCTTGTTCTATATGTAGATGACTTGTTTCTTACAGGTGCACTAGGGCTCATAGAGGATTGCAAGAGGGACCTTGCAGAAGAGTTCGAGATGAAGGACTTGGGACTCATGCACTATTTTCTAGGCATGGAGGTGTGGCAGATAGATGGAGAGATTTTCCTTGGTCAAGGGAAATATTGCATTGAAATCTTGAAGAGATTCGAGATGGAGGACTGCAAAGCCATGTCTACACCTATGATCACTAATTGGAGGAAGGTAGATACATCTAAGGACAAAGATGTAGATCCCACCTTATACAGCAGTAGTTAATTGGTTCGCTCATGTATTTGGTCAACACCAGCCGGATATAGCATTTGCAGTAAACTCTCTTAGTCAGTTCATGGTTGAGCCAAAGAGAGTGCATTGGACAACGGCTAAGCATGTGTTGTGTTATTTGTGTGGTTCAGTTGAGTATGGGATCAGATATGTTCGAGGTGAAGGAATCAAGTTGATAGGCTATACTGACGCAGATTGGGCAGGCAGTACAATAGACAAAAGGAGCACTTCAGGGTGTTGTTTCAGTTTAGGATCAGGAGTTGTTTCTTGTTCAACAGGAAGTAGAAGTCTGTGGCTTTGAGTTCATCAGAAGAAGAATACATTGCAGCTAGCATGGCGACATGTGAAGCTATATGGCTTCGAAAGTTGCTAGTGGCCTTGTTTGGTCAGAAGGTTGAGACTACTGTGATACACTGCGACAATCAGAGTTGCATCAAGTTGTCTGAGAATCCAGTGTTTCATGATAGGTCTAAACATATAGATATCAGGTATCACTTCATCAGGGATTGTGTACAACGAGGTATTGTTCAACTACAATACATACCTACAGAGGAGCAGGTAGCAGACATTCTGACTAAGGCATTGGGGAAGGCAAAATTTATCTTCTTCAGAGATAAGATGGGTGTCATGCAGAACAACTTCCTCGCTAAGAGGGAGTGTTAATTTGTTAGCTTGGATAGTTGTTCATCCATTTGCTAAGATTAGATAATAGTTATCTTATTGTTGAGAATGTATTTAATTATTTTCTAATTTTTTATTTCCTTTAGTGACACCTTGCAACCTATTTGTTATGGTTGTTAAGTTGTTATGTATCTCAGCCATCGATTGAGAATCGATCTCGGCCGTTGGTTTACCAATGAGAGTAGTATAAAAGGAGGTCATTGGGCATTTGGAGAACACAAGTTTTGGAGAAGCATTTGCAGTGCTAGCAAATGAGTTTGTAAGTTTGCAGTGATAGCAAACAGTCTTGCAGTGTTAGCAAGGGCGCAATGATAGCGTTGGGGATAGCAGTGGGGAATATCAGTGGGAGAAGTTGGGAGATTGTCGAGTTCTGCCAGTAAGAGGCAAGGAATCTTTGTATCTCTTAATTTGCTGAAGTTAATATAATTCCTCATCTGTAGAACTGGTTTTCCCTTAGGGGTTTTTCCAGGGACAATTTGTCCGAAAATATTGTGTTCTTTGTGTTACGCATTTCTTTCCGTATTTTTATTAGTGAAGTTGCAGTTGTGTTATTTTTCGATATTAGTTGTGAATTAGTTTTCGAAATAATCTTTAAAGATAGGAGATTAATTAGTTTAGAATTTTCACGGACATTTTATCAAAGCAAATGCTTTAGGAATGGTTGGAATTGTGATTACATTGTCACATCTACAAACAATTCCTCTTGTGCCGTTCAATAGTGAGTTTCTTGATAAATAAGTAAATTAGAGCATGGGGATTATTTTGTTGCTTGTTCTAAAAACGTGTTGGAACATTGCATCCAGCCTGAGAAGAAATGGAGTCTCAAACACAGAGAATGGAGATTTAACTGGTTCTCTAACAGAGGATTACAGTGTGGGTTTGGACAGTCAAGTGATACAGGCTCTGCCCATATTTGTGTATAACTCACAGGAGGAACAGTTTCAAGCAAGGTCAAGAATGTGCAGTTTGTCTCTCTGAATTTAGGGATAATGAGACTGTCAGGATATTGCCCAGTTGTGATCATTGCTTTCACAAAGTGTGTATTGATACCTGGTTTGCTTTGCACTCTCAGTGTCCTGTCTGCAGAGCTACAGTACAATCCAATTCATCTTCAAGTTCGTTGAGCTTGGGAAACAATATTGAAAGAAATAATTCAGTAAGGCAAGAAACCATTCCAGATCAAGGAACATCAAGTGCAACTTCATTGCCATATATTGTTATCCACGTACCTATCTGTTAGTATTTTTATGTTGATTTGATGCACACAGTGCACATTATATTCATTATGTATAAAGAAATATATTTAATTTTGTGATTCACAGATGAAATACAACGACATAGCAGGAGGAGGGGGTGATTCATTAATAAAATTTGACATCCATTTGATTATATTTGATATTCAATTTATTGTTATTTAGAAAAGAAAAAATATATTTGAAAAAATTAATTGAAAAATCTTGATATCTTGGTCTTGTGATGAAGTTTGAAATCTATTATTTTCTGTTAAAAGAATTTATCTTATCCAAATCAATGATATAAATTACCTTCATATCTCGTTAGTCAATAAAATTAATCGAATTATTAATCAATATCTTAAATCTTAAATACAGAATTTTAAATATTTTTAGAATAAATATATTTAAGATATCTATACTAATTTATAAACTATAGAAAATTAATGCCAATTGCAACTCCCTTACACCACTTTAAAAATGTTAATTATTTAAAATAATTAAAAGGAATGTCTTATTGCAATAAGATGGACAATATCCCATGCAAATTGAACTTCTGATGATATGCTCAAATTTGTACCTTTAAATTACCGATCTGTCTGATGTTCTTCATATCGATCTGCAAGGTGTCGTTCACAGTCTTCAAACACTTCTCCAAATTGTGGATGGCATGCAAAACTTTATACACTTCAAGATGCCAACTTACCAGTTTAACACAGTTCATATTATGAGCAACTGCTGATCTTTTTAAGGAATGTGTTGACAGCTTACAGTGGGCACGGATGTTATGTTTTGGTGCTTCACTCACTGGCTGCCATTACTGTATACTGTTGGCTTTTTTTTCAAGCACGGTAGTCTTTTCGGCATGTTGGTTGTGCATGTACTATGTGCATTAGTTCTTGTTTAAATATTATGTACATTTTTTTCTTGTTCCAATGTCATTTGACTAAATGGTGAACATGTTAGGTTCTTAAAGATCCCACCAAGGTTCAATCCTCGTTGAAAGTGAAGGCAAGAGATACCGTAATAAGGGATGAGGCTGGGAACGTGTCTTGGGTGAATTTGGCGGAATGGAAACCCTCAATCCTTGGCCGCTTAGCTAAAGAAGTCTGCACCTCACCCATAGGATATGGTGGTCTATAACCTGCCAGGTTTCAAGCAAATAATAATAATAATAATAAGTGAAAAATCTTGTAAAAACTCATTTAATATATCATATTCCTTTTTTGAAGTCTTCAATTGGTTTTTGTAGAATGTGTAATAAGTGTGTGTGTATGTAAAAGATGTCCGAGCGAGAGTTATCAAAGGTGAATAAATATAATTTTAATGTAAGTAAGGGTGTTTCATTCCCTAGGCAACCAACGTAGTTGCCTAGGGAAAACAATGGGGAGGGGCGGCATAGTTTCCAAAAAAAATTGCAAGTCGACTTTCCAATGAGAAGGCTCTGCCATAGTTAATGTGTTTATGAAAAAGTTGTAAAAGCAATGGATTTGGGATAAGAATCTCTAAAGAAACCCCAAAGGATTTTAATAATCTGATCAATGGACCATGTGATAATAAATGAGAAAGGTTTTCTTCTTTGCATACATTAATTTGAAGTAAACATGCAAACTAAACAAATGAAGTTAACCTCTATTCTTTGAAAGCTTGAAATAATGAACCTAAGAGGATCTAAGCATTCAGTTATGTGTTTTAAGAGAAAGAGATCTCCCCATTAATGGCTTCAAGGCCAATGGATCTTCCCTTTTACTCCATATTGGTGCTATGAAATACAAAAGCAAATGCTATTAGCTCAATGGAAGAAGATGAAATACAATCTAAAGCCTAAACAAAATACTATAATTTGTGCTAGGAAGAAGAGAGAATTCTTAGGAAATGAGGGAGGGGGTATAGCCCTATTTATAGTTTTCTATTTGGGAAAATGGGAGATTTGGGTGCATGTGGGACAAATGCTAAAGTCCAAAAAGTACTTTTAGCAAGTCAAAGTGTGTTTTGACTATGTTTAGGGTAATTAACCTAGGTTAGACTAATTAATCCCGTTTAGAGAGTAATTAGGGTTCTAGAAGGGTTTCTGAAGGGCTTAATCAATCCAATGAAGTGGATTGATATTCTAGGGAGCTAATAGAAGAAAACTAGAAGGGAATAAGAAGTTAATGTAGTTAGAACGAGGCTATGACAACCTATTTAAGTGGTTTATAAGAGGAAATATGACCAAAAAGATGTCATGAGAAGGGAGTTAGATAGGTCTAATCAAGGCGATGTGTCATCGATTTACAAGGAAAGAATAGGGAGTGTAATATTAGGAATAATAGTGCATTGATCAAACTACAGGTGTCTACATTTTCCCCTCTTTGGGGTGACGTAAGCTATGTCACTTCAAAGAAAGTAGACAAACGTAAATGAGTAGAAAATTTTTGAAGGGGTAGAAGAAAAATTAATAGGATGAAGGATGAAGGATGCCCCCTCGAGTGTCGATGGGGTGACGAAGAAACTCAATCAATGATCGAAAAAAGAAAACAATAGAAAGAAAAGTGTACAGAGAAGATGAGAAACTAGAAGAAAAAGGGATATTGAGCTATCCACAAATCAATTGCTAACAATATATAATCATCATAATGCTTAGAATCCTCCTCATGGGTCCTTATTAAAATGTGAGCATGCGACGGAAGCGTAAAATGACATGAAAAGCCAAGATAAAAACAATTGTCTTGTGCTAAAAATGACCAACTCCACGTAACATACACGAATGTAATTCGAATAAAAAAATAAAAAAATCACCTAATAGGAAATAAGTACAATCACACACACTTAGACAAACAATGTTCAAGATAGTTGCACAAATATTTTGTTATCAAGATGAAGTCCCAAATGTTCTGATAAACAACAAGGGTGAAGAATGATGCCCCAAGCAAGGTGTATTATGCAAGGGGAAGATGGAGGACACTTCGGTCCTATGAAAAAGTAATGTGCATGATGAAAATAGTACTAGGAAACTGATAGTGCCCTAGAGTACAGACAAAGTAAGCAACATAGCTTGTGTAGGTGATTGAAGATTTTGGTGATGCGCGAGTCGTTGTTTCAAAATTTTTGAAATCACAAGTAAGATATGGGATGAGTGCCATGCAATAGACACAAATTTTAGCCATAGATGAACGGTTTAACCAATTTTAAGCCATTTTTGATGTATTTCAATTTTTGATTTTTGATATTTTGAATTTTTGATCGGTTAGAAGAATTTCAAAAGATCAAGATCTTCTAAAAGTACATGTAAGGGCGATAGTGGGAAGGCAAGGCTGTCAGAAAGCCAAAATATATTCCCACAAGAAGAAAGATGGGTCGAGAATAATTTATTTAAAATAAATTAATAAATAATTATCACGATGGGGAAAATAGATGAAAAATAGAGGAAAAGGTGGGAAAAGGCGCCTGAAAGGTTCGTAAATTATTTCAATGCGAATGGAGAAGTGACCGCAGGGTGGCACAAAGTGCCCCAGCATGTGAAAATTAGTAAAAATAATTATTTTAATACAAAATAATTATCACAATGCGATAGAAGAAGGTTAGAATGATCACGGTGGAGGAAACATGCCCCAAGGGCATCGCGATGGATTAATATACCCACCCGAGGTTGGTAAAACAATCACGACCATTTCATTTCTACCAGAGCTCTTGCAAATTTTTACTGCAAGTGAGAGTGACAGCCCTGGAGTGAGATGGCGAGAATACCGAGCAGGAGGAGATGTGCGGATCACATCCAAGATTTCATGTGGGACCCAACGGATGGATCTTATATGAGTGGCCTATCCCTCCAAGTTAATTTATACATTTATTGTACTTTTTAGGGCTTTACCAGGGTAGGAAGGATGGATTTTGATGCATGCGCATGGGCACATGCATCGGTTTGATGGGTACGCGCATGTGTATGCATTAAAAAGACAGACAGAACGCGTATATGTACACGTCAAAATAGAAAAGGATGCGTACGGGGCATCCGTCGAAAAAGTGGATACACCCGCATACCCGTCGAGGGAAACTAGGGTTATAGTGGCGCATTTGTGTCAAATGGGGTTAAAACAGACATGCACACGCGTGTGTGTAAGGCATTAGGTGCATAGGCGTCACTTTGGCGCGTATGTGTTTTGTGGCTGTGGCAAGAGAGAAAAGACTAGGGCGCGTATGCATCGTGGCGTGTGCATCGATAAGGGTGCGTAGGTGTCGAGAAGAGGTTCATAGGCACTGTAAGGGGGAAAAACAACCAGCTAGTAAAATAGCCAAGTATAGAGAAAAATAGGTGAGCCTAGATTTAGAAGAAAAGAATAATTAGTAAGTTAGATGATTTTAAAGAAGCATTTTTCCTTAGAAAAATAGATGAAAATAAGTAAGTGCCTAACACGTGTGTTGATTTTGTAGCATATATTACCTATCCTTCAGACTCGTGAGCACTATGGTCGATTAGCAGTGATAGAGGCGCAGTTTGATGAGGACGATAGAGCGACCCTGGAGAGCCTCCTATATGTGATGGGATTGACTCATGTGGTCGAGATGCCATAGATTACATTGGACCATGGCCTCTTGAATAGATATAGCAAATCGATGGCACGGTGAGAGTCATTGTTTTCACCTCTCGAGGGAGATTACCATTACACTAGAGGACATATGGCACATTATGCGGGTCCTAATTCAGGGGCAGCTTATCGAGACTACTGAGCCACTGGACCAACATTCAGTGCTATATCATAGAGTTATTTGGCATCCCGACGATACCACGACGTGGGATGTCTATTACATTATCATGATGCATTGATGATCCAGAGCTAGACCGAGTAGTGGTCTACATGATGGCCTTTGTTAGTGGAGTCTTTCTCCTGACAAGACTGGTGCTTCTTTTCCACTCGGCCTCCTTGGAGTGATACATAGTTTGGTGGAGGGAGAGACCTACTATTGGGGTTAGTGCATTTTAGTGCATCTATACTAGGACCTCCACTTGATTACCTACTACCATCAAAAGATGGTAGGACGAGCGTGCTTACTTGCAGATTTGGGCGTGGGACCACATTGCCATTGGTCGCCCCTTAGGCATTTTGAGAGTTTGGGCTCCCAAAGGAGCCTTCTACGATGGGTTGGGTCTGTGCAGAGACAATGTGTGGCCTTACATGGGAGATGCTTATCACTATCGGTGTGAGCTAGATGAGCTATGACATAGATTTCCATGGTTTGGAGACCCTACAGACACTTCTAGTGGCTCGAGGATGGTTTACAGACTTGCACTGCCACCGTAGAGCACTTTATCTTAGGCATTCGCAACTATATGCGAGAGCTATACAGGGTGGATCGGTGTCAGAGGTAGTTTGGCATTACCCAAGATGTTCCTAGGCTAGATAGATGGTATGCTCATAGGGCCCGAGAGCATTTTGATATGGGTCCACAGATTGCTCGCGATAGAGCATTGGCCATTTTTGACAGGTGGTACCTGCTATGTGGGTGCCACTAAGATAGATTAGAGATCCGGGCACCACACCTGAGTATGGGCCATGGTATCACGGTGTGCTTCCACGTTGTTTGACTATTTCTAGGGCGACGTATAACGCCCATGTGAGAGCCCTCCAGTGGGGCCTCCTAGTGGTGACGAGGGTGGAGCTATTGGTGGAGCTAATAGTGATGATGATGATGATGACGAAGATGGTGGACCCGATGCACCCAGGTATGTTAGGGGTAGGAGACAGGGTCCAACATTGCAGCAGCCTCAGGGATAGGGCCCCAGGCCTAGGCCGAGATAAGTTTTAGGGCGAGTTGATATAGAGTTACCCCAGTAGGTATTCCAAATAGGATCTACACCCCTCTCTAAGGTACTTCCGAGAAGGGATCGCACCGATGTTCTAGAGGGTGGTGGTGGACCGATTGGATGCCCTTCTTGATGCTGATTATAGGAAGTGATTACTATGCACAGTTATAGGTGGCTGGAGAGAGAGATGAAGACATGTCACGGTATAGGCCCTTACAGAGTGAGATCAGGCACATACTCAGGTGCATATTTTGAAAATTGAGAGAGATCATGTCGAGCACGAGCCACCTAGGGTAATGACAATACTCTATGGAAGAGTCGATTCATGAGATGGCTACACATAGGGGCTCGAATAATGAGCCTTTTACACCACTCTCGAGACTCAGTACAGATAGTTGTTGTCAGAGGACCATGCACAGCACGATCACGGGGCTACATTATACAGAGGGATTAGGCCCAGCCCGTGTCCGGGATATCATTGAGATAGATATCGAGAGGTTACTGCCTTTAGATAGGCTTAGGATTATATTAGTAGGGTGATAGGTGAGCGCAATGTTACCCTACAAGTAGCCCTCACCTCTAGAGATGCGGATTTGATTCAAGACACCATGAGATCCGGTGGTGAGGCATTGTACTATAGGAGTGCTTCTACTTGAAGGTAGTCTGACAGAGTAGTAGAGTGGTTCCATTCTAGTATTCAAATGTGATTGTGAGAGGTTTGAGGTCGTGGAGATCAGGCATTCAGATTAGGTTAGTTAGGTATCATTTACCCAGTGGCAGCCGGGACAACAACCAATCCCTTTAGACAAAGCGGCGGGAGAGGGTACCCATGGTGCAGGTCCATCACAGCCACCACTCTTTCATCGACTAGGTCATGGACTCAGGAGCCCCAGTGAGGGTGAGAGCTATGGTTGAGCTCCTTCATCTTTCTTTGTATAGATGTATTGTATACATGCCTCTTATGAAGGCTGATTTTGATGTATAGTTGTATGTACCATTGTTTTGATGATGCCTCTTGATGAAGGCTTGATTCTTTTTTGATGTATGCCCCTTTTAGATGGCATATTATATCGATGATGTATATTTTTGAGCACTACCTAGGATAGTTATACATGTATATATGGACATTTTGATATATCATACTATGATTTATGCTTTGTATGAACATTGATTATGATGTATGATTAGCTCTTTCCTTTATGTATGTGACATACCTTAGATTTAGAGATGTGTATGTTTCATGCTTTCATATTGATCATGTATCTGTAGATAGCACCACATGTTTTTAGATTTATGAGTTGTTTCTAAGTTTTTACTCTAGCACTTTAGATGATACTAGATGATATTGGTGTGGGGGATATATTTGTGATTATGCACACCCCTCTTGCCCCCATTGATGATAAGATATGCGATGATTAGCTTAGCATACATGCATGATGTATTACTTAGCATTTTCTTGATATATGATGTAGTGAATGATGTTAGAAATATGATGAAATGATAGGTGATAGAAGTGATAACAAACAACTGTGAAAAAATACACAAGCAAAAGTTAACAAAACTAAACAAATATACACATACAAACAACACAATAAAATACAACTAAACGAAAACATGCAAATGCTAACAAGAGATCAAAAATGGTATCTAATCTAAGCAAGTAAAATGAATTCTAATAGATGCACATAACAAACAAAGAAATCTACAACAATTTTTTACAAGCATGAGAGTGCCCAAATGAATACAATGCCATACACAATTAAATCAAACAAGACTTAATATAAGGTAAGAAAAATGATCCACTCAAATAACAAACAATTCAACAGACTAAGCACATCAAAACTATACAAACCAACAACTAAAAGCAATTAAAACATTACCTTGTTTTTGCGGACAACATTGACATATATTTTTTAATGTTTTGGGTTTATCTAAAAAGATAAGTTTTCACAGCTATGGTCTTCATTGTTGTCTAGGTTTCCCTAAGATAACATTGTGAAACAAAAGTAGCTTTATCCCTGAAAAGGGAAATTTTCTAGATGTTTATATTTTTGTGTATCTTTTCCAAATGTTTTTATATTTTCCAAGGTCATGTTCTGAAAGCAATGTACAAGAACAAAGAAGTGTGGATGCCCCCAGCGTGATGTGGGAATATACAAAAGGAAGAATTCCACATGTGTATGTATGAGAAAGTGGCAATGGTGTTTTCATGCTCAACATTAGATGGGAGTATACAAAGGTAATGTCCTCCATGCAGATATAAGAGCAAATAAACCAGATCATGGTACGACAAAGGTGGCTCTAGCAGATCTCTAGACCTAGCAAAAGAAGTCATACCTAGAAAGTGGTGATGATTACCCATCCTAATGTAAGAGTAACTTGCGTCCGGTGAATCTTCCTTGAGTGCACCAAAAACTATTTTTCACTCAAAGACTTGTCCATTGTGCCACAATTGTGTGGTTTTCACATGAGGATGACCTGTTTTTTCTTTACTATTTTCTCATTTTCCATTTTTTTGCTTGTTTTTCTTTGTTTTTCCAATTTTTAGTTCTTATCTGATATTCTCGTCATGCCTAAGTGTAGAACCACTTGAGGTGCATGGCATTCATAGGTTCTAGAAGCTCTTCACCATTTGAATATGCAAGTTTGTAGGCTCCTGATCCATATTTTGCAATCACTACATAAGGACCTAACTAGTTAGCCTCGAACTTTCCTTTCTTTTCTCTTTCTTTGTGACAAAGTGTTCTTCTAATTTTCCTTGAAAAATGGATCCCCTACATCATATTCTTGATGAATGATGTCATTGTTATACCCTCTGACACTCTGTTACGATAGACTTTTAGGTGATCGAGGCTCTGATGTGCTTTAAATCTAATACTTCTAACTCTGTTAGGTGAGAAACTCTGTAGTCCTCGTCTTTATCAAGATAGTCTTTGAGAGATATTCTTAGGGATTGATGCAAAACGTGTGTTGTATTTTTTCACTTTTAAAAGTTTCCAAAGATCGTGATTTTCTTAATCAATTTTAAGTATTCTAAGCTCCAAAAATTGATTAAATTCTGATTATTATGCATCCATAGAAGTGTGGAAAACTTGGGTAACAAATAAATAATCAGAACTGAAAACACTCAGATAACAAACAAGATTGTTTACGGGGTTCAGAAATTCCTACGTCCCCAGGTTGAATTGAACCGATCCATTAATAATATTGAAATGTAAGTACAATAACTCTTACAAAAAATCAATAATGAATCACAACCTGCAAATGAGCTGATCAATGTCCCAAGAACTCTGAAAAATAGCAGAAAACTGTCCCAAGAACGATCCGTGGCTCCTACAGTGTTTTCACAATGTGATCTCCCTGCAACTGTGTTATAAAAACACCTACAAATGGAGATTTAAAAACATTCTATGAAAACAAATCATATATCTGAGATCATCTCTGAATTCTAAACACTTTTCATGTTTACACCAAGTCACATTTCGGACTGAAGTGCATTGAAATTCATGTTTTCCAACTAGTATCTGTAGATCCCTGTTAAAAACTGCATTTAAATCTTCCAAAAACATGATAAAACTCAACAAAAAAACATCAAATCTTACATTGTTGGAATCATCTCAGAATTTCCTACATTTCACCTTTTTACTCGAGTTCCCATTCTGAGTGCAAGGCCTTCAAAAATGGCGTTTTCTGAAAACTGCCTCCTTATGCTGCTTTGCACAGACCTGCCACCTCCTTGTATAAGTTGAAGCGACCCATTTTATAATCTGCCCAAGCCTCTAGGCGAGTTGGTCAAAGAACTTTGCTTGGGGCATAGGTTTTGGGTTCAAATCCCTTCTCCTTCTCCTATGCCGCCTCCTTTTGATTTAATCCCACATCCAATTTGCATAAAAGGTGGAGTAGGTCTTAAAAGATAGGGCGGTTTTAGTTTATAATTGGCTTTTGAGCCGCCGTTTAATGTGGGCCTATGTGGAATGCGCCATATTTGGGCACTATGGTTATATGTTATGAGTTGTGGCTGTTTGGAGGGATAAGGAGATAAAGTGATGGAGTTAGCATAAAATGTGTGGCAAATAATGTAATGCGCCAAAGGAGATATTGGTTTGTTTGGATATATATATTCATACCCCGAGTTGATAGGACATGAGATATCCTTGGTTGTTGATAAGGTAATCCCCGAACTTAGTGTTATATCCTCGAGCTCTCCAAGTTGGATAATAATAAGCCCGAACATAACAAATAATGTGGCTTGGTAATTAACATGGAAGTTAATATCAAAGAATTACAAAGGTAATAAAAATGGAATTCGACCCAAGTAGTATAATGACATTCCAAATGAAATATGGCAATAAATACCACTTGTTGACCCTCGATAGGCAAATCGAACTTGTGGTGGCAAGCCACGTGGTGGTTTACGATTGCTGACGACCGGAGGTTGAAAGCAGCGCAAACGACCTTCATTTTGCCCTTTTTTCTCATTTTGCCACGTGTCACCTTGTCATTGGTCAACTTGTTGACCTGTTGACCAAAGTTGACTTCCCTGTTGACTGAACTTTGACCGGACATAACTTGAGCTCAGAGTGTTTGTTTTTCACGTTCTTATAGTTGTCAGAAAGATCTCTGAAGGCTCTACTGCACTGGCATGGTTTAGGGAAGTTTAGGAAATTATGACACTAAAAATTTCCCCTGATCACTCCTCCTTACTAAGAAGGCTTTTTGTCCACAAAAAGATGTGTATCAACCCACAAAAACATGCTATCTCTTCCACGTTTATTGCAAACACATACAAAGAACCAAAAATAACATTATAGGTTAACTAAATACAAATAGTTGATTAGCTAGTCACATAACCGATCAGATAATAACACCCAATTAAGCTAGTGTTCAACTCAAACTGCCTGACCTCATCAACTCGCACACAATCGTGAACTATCATACCCCACTGTAATGCCATCAAAAATAATTGACTAGATAATAACACCCCTTCTATTACGGAAAGCTAGTGTTTAATTGTCACTTTGTGATAAACGATTACCAAAAATTACAATTCCATAACATGAGATCGATATCTGAAGACATCTAAATCGCCTGAATTAGGCTAGTGCCCACTTTGCCCATTATCTGAAGCGTAATGTAACGCAAGAATTCACTATCAGAATAAAATAGACTATCAACACCTAAAAATAGCTATAGTCAACAACTAAATCCACGTGAAGCTGCCAAAACATTATATCGCCATCACAAATAATAACTCAGATAATAACACCCATCTATAACGGAAGCTAGTGTTCAACTGACACTTTGTGATTATGCTAATTACAAATGCAAATATTCACTATCCAAAATAATTAAACCATCAACGCCCAAAATGGCTATAGTCAAAATCTGAATCAATGTGAATATGCAAATATTCTATCCATACACTGAACTGTAAAGGGATAGACTATAAACTGTATGCTTACCCAAATTGGTGAACTGCCATAATCTGCAAAATGATCACCTGGTACCTTTGCAAACCAACTTGTTAGTGTAATAAATTTACACCCTAATTGCAACCACATCTGATAGTTACAAAAATAAAATTTTCCCAAAATAAGGGTCTTATAAATTAGTGCAAATAACACATGTGGATACAACAAGTTTGTCTATTTATTACAGTATCAAACAGGTGCCCAAATGGGTCTTATAAGCATCCATAATATTTACACAAATGACAACACTATAAAACTGCAAGTTTCAAATTTAGACATGCTACTGATGCCTATCCCTGCATACTATTTTCAACAATGGAACTACTAACCAATATGAGAAAACAAAACATGAGTATGATGAACCTATCACTCAAATCTTCTCTTCAGTTATTTCCATTCATTTTCAAAGCTTAAATATCAACTTAGGAACAAATCCTTATCAATCAATAGGAATCCCTAAAATATAGCTCTGAAAAAAATTCTTGCCTACTATCAACAATTTACTGTAGTGCAAATATAAAGTTGAGGAGTGTTTTTCCCAACCAATCACTTGGGTTTTTCCATTTTGGTTGTTTTACCTTCTCAGTACCAAAATGAGTTTTAGTTAGGTTTAGCACTGCTGGTTTTACAATATTGTTCTTTTTAACAACTTTCCAATTTTGTTGTTTAGAAACAAACCAACAAACCTTAACATCATGACCATTCCTATTACAATGGGAACAAAATTTAACTTCCCTGTTTTTAGGAGTCTTACCCATTTTACCATTCTCAGAACTCTGTCTACAAGAATGATTCCCCTGTTTAGGAGAGGTAACATTCTTGCCATTTCTCGCCTTTCCTTGGTGAGATTGGTCTTTAGCACCTCCCTTATCATTCACGAAAGGCATTAACTTCTTAATCAAATTTTCCTCTTCCAACAATATGCAACAAAATGATTAGTACCTTCACAAAATGTGCGAGGGAAGCATATTTTTGCCTACCAAAGATATATTTTTCCCACTTTGAAAGAGTATATTAGAAGTCTTAGGATTTGATTTTCCCTTAGTGCTATTTTTAGTGTAAGTGGAAGGAGGTGGAATCTGATTACCTCTTTTACCTATTTTCTTACACCTTTCATTGTTCCTCCTGATGGAAGAATCTTGCAATTCTAGTGGCATAGATCCTTGGTTGTTGGAAGCTTGTCTTCCTTCAAACTTTGGAACTTTCTCCAATTTCCATTTTCCCACTAGAATAACCCAAACCTGCAAACCGAGGTTGATCCTCTACCTGTATTGGGTTAGCATCACCTTGTCCATTTTTACTAAGGCCCTTTCTATTAAATCCCATCTTAACCATTAGCTTAGACCCAATTCCCTTAGTGTGTTTTTCAAACTGACCCAAAGAAATATCAAAAAGCTCGAATGAGAGGAATAATTAAAATGTGAACAAGTTCACGGTGCATTCTTCTCATAGTACTGCATCTCTGCTTTGGAAGGAATTTCCTTCTTGTGTTCACCTTATTCTGCGCTTTTCAAGAGGGCATCCTTGGTCCGTATTTCTTCCTACAACTCTTTAACAAAGCCCATCAACTTCTTGCTCTCTTCATGTTGACATACTCGTCTTTCTTGGTTATAGAGGATTGTGGCTGAGATTTTAACACTATTTCCTCTTCCAAGAAATAAAAATTATCTCTCAAAAGAGTTTTATTCTTGGAGTTGGTGGTTTATGGTTTTAATCTCATCCGATTACTCTGTTTGGATGACTTGCCCATGATTCCCGGTTCTATAAACACAACTGTACTTCCCAAAATTGCACACCTTTGCGAAAAGAAGATTAACAAGCCCCAAAATGTCTCGCACATGAAGAATGAAATCAATATTGAAACTAAATCCAAATTTCCAAACACAATCGAAGCTAATCAGCAATCTAACTACTATGATAACAAACTTGATCTAACTATAATGCATCCATAGAAGTATGGAAAACTTGGGTTAAATAAATAATCGTAACTGAAAACACTGGGATAACAAACAAGATTTTTGGGGTTCGGAAATTCCTACGTCCTTGGTTTTGGATTGAACCGATCCATTAATAATATTGAAATGTAAGTACAATAACTCTTACAAACAACCAATAATCAATCACAACCTGCAAATGAGCTGATCAATGTCCCAAGAACTCTGAAAAATAGTAGAAATTGTCCCAAGAATGATCTGTGGCTCCTATAGTGTTTTCACATGTGATCTCCCCTTGCGTATTGTGTTAGAAAAACACCTACAAATGGAGATTTAAAAACATTCTATGAAAAAAATCATATATATGAGATCATCTCTGAATTCTCGAACACTTTTCATGTTTACACCAAGTCACATTTCGGACCGTAGTGCATTGAAATTCATGTTTTCCAACTAGCTATCTTGTAGATCCCCTGTTAAAAACTACATTCAAAGTGTTGGTGTGTGTTATTTTCCACATCATCGGGTGAGCCATCTCGCTTAGGTGAGATCGTAGGCCCATGTGTCATTTAGGGGTCATTATGAGATTCTCTTACACGTCGGTGCGTCGGTGTGTCGGTGCGTCGGTCGTCATATGCGTCATTGGGAGTTACACTTCAGTGCAGGAATGTAAATCCCCCTCTCTACTCGAGTTGTCATGATTGCAGCCTTGGGGTTACTCAGCACCTCCTATATGTACACGTCTTTTGATCTATGAGATAGAGGAGAGTTTTATGGCTTAACCAGGTTCTTCCCATTTGTTGAATCTTTGCATGCACATTCGGTTGATGCTCGCTCCTCCCGAGATCTCTTCACACTACTGAATTCGCACGTCCATTGATGTGCACGTCGTCCTGTGATCCTCGCTTGTGGGTTTTCAAACCCTCTTTCATGGTATCAGAGTGGATCTTGTGGATCCATGCACTCATCGGCGTTTCTATGCGTGTTTTAAGCTGGCTTCCCAGCGTGATATTCAGATCTCTTTCAGTGTGTGTCATAATGGAAATTCCGATTGTGCTCTACTTGCACTGATTCGGGCTTCATACCTCTGTTCGGTTTTCAAGTGTTCGTGGGTGTTTTTTGGGTTGTTCGTGGTTTTCCAGCTTTTGCATGTGGTCCTCATAGGTGATTTACGTTTTTGGGTGTTGTTTGAGGGCTTAAAATCTAAGTTTCAGGTTTTTGGATTTGGAGGCTTGTTCTTGGTTTTGCATTGCTTTTTGCATGCATTGGGTTTTGGTACCTCCTGCCTTGGATCTCTATTCTTCTCTCAGCACTCTCGGCACTGGTTTCTCACATCTGCAGACTGGGCTTGGTTTTTTACATTGCCTTGGGTTCATGTTTGTGATTGGATTCTCTCAAACTCATTTTTTTGGTGTGGAATCTGAACGTGGCCTTTTTTGTTGGCATCGAGGGTCATCTAGTTTGCTTGCTACCTGCTCCTATTTCCTCGGTGTATTTCAAACCTGTGAGCTCGTGGTAGTTTTTTGTTATGCATCCGGGCTCAACCTACGTTTCTTTTGCATAGGAAAACGTTTTGTTTCCTTGCTGCATTCAACGCACATCTCCAACAAACAAACAACCTATCCAAACAGGCGTAGCTCTGGCATGACCCCTCCCTCCAACACATTTTTTTCGGCGCGCCTCGGCATTTCAGACCTGCCTCCCAGCGCCACGCATCAGATTCAATGGCTTAGTCTTGCTTGGCACATTTCTTTTGTTGCAGACCAACGCTTTGCACCTCATCCGCTCCGGCTCTCATTTTCCTGCGCTTTAGACGTTTTCTACACAGCATTATGCACGTATTACAGACTTTGCTCAACGTTTTTGGCATTTTAGGTGTTTTTGGGCATTTTGGGTCTTCACACATGCGACCAACCACACGTGGTTTCTCTAGCTCAACACTCCTTACACGTGGCGTTTCACCACCGCTCGGCCATTTCTCCTCTCAACGGTCCACACCTGCTACTCTGTGCATTTTAACGTGGAATTTTCCACCTAGCTCACTTGGCATTCAAATTTACAAGATATTGGCCATTAAAATTGACATTCAAATCTGCAGGCATAAGCAAGTCTGAAAATCTCCATGCAGTGACACTGCCACAATGATAGCTCATTTGCCACATGGACTTGCACCTCCACCTTACACTAGCATGGGCCCCATTATCCCTTTTAGACATTGTTTAGAGGTTAAAAAAATCCGTTTTTTGATTTTTTTGACGATAAAAACATTCTTTATGGCATTGTAATAATTTATGGGTTCTAATTTTGCTTGTATCATGCCCTTCCTACGTGTGTCGAAGACGGAGGGCGAGGTCCGGGGTTGGCAGGAGGCTAATCCCCCCTCGCAAGCAAAACAAACCCTTGCTAAAATTTGATGCCGTTTCCAACGAGTAGTCACACAATACCCTTTTCACCCATTTCATGCACTTTTTAATGTGTTTGCGGCATCTAGTGTATTTTTCCATCAGTTGCGGGAATTGTATTTATGCCATAACTTTTGACTCGTTGCTCGGATCGAGCGCTTCTTTAGTCAAATTTGCATGATTTTTGCACTTTACATGATGGCATTACCAATTTTTTAAACGCACTACTTTTATAAAGTGCCGCATTGTGGGGGTTACTTGTACTCTTGGGTCTACACACGCAGATGCATTATTGACCGAGTCGATGTCTTGCTTTCGTGCACCTTGCATCTTGCTTTTTTCATCATGGAGAATGCTATTTCTAGACATGAACATCATAGGATCGCCTTACTGACCTCCGCCAATTCTCACCGGAGAGAGAACTATTCGGCTGGCGTGCTTCATTGGAATGTTACTTTGCCCACAAGGGTCTTTTACCCTTCTTGCTTGGGCAGTTCCTGCACCCACCGATCATCGTCATCTAGAGGACT
Source organism: Taxus wallichiana var. yunnanensis (assembly GCA_018340775.1). Taxonomy (NCBI): domain Eukaryota; kingdom Viridiplantae; phylum Streptophyta; class Pinopsida; order Cupressales; family Taxaceae; genus Taxus; species Taxus wallichiana. Next base: position 1,146,618 of record CM031235.1, read on the forward strand.
TCCTTGACACTTGAGACCACATATTTGGTCACATGATGATGCATGTCTCACGTTCTCTCTAGTTTCACGTGGCGACTCAAATCCACCTCACCGTGTCCGGAACATTCTTCGATCCCTCTATGGAGACCCTTCACATCTTGCCATTGCCATCGTTGCTGCTGCTGCTTTTTCAGTCATCTCCTCCATTTCTTCATGTGATGACAGTTCCACCGACACGAGCTCACTTGGTTCTACTTCTGATGACGAGGATTGTGCATCTAGTTTTGATGTTGAGAGTACTACAAAGGACTCTTCTCCTCTTTCTCTCACTATTCCGAGATAGTGTTGACACTTCCCAACCATGTTTGCATGCACGAAATGCTTCTGTTCCTAGAATAGATTTGCTTTTATCCTTTCATTCCTTTGGGAAACATATAAGGGTTAGGGCTAGGAGGAATACCTGTTGAATGTCGAGAGGGTGTGCGCGTACCATAGAGAGAGATCAGATCGATTGCAAAGAACTCCTTTTTGTCAGGAAGGACTACCTGCAAGTAAGAATACAAGACCACCAGATTCTAATTAGACAATAAATGAGGGAACTGCCTTGGGCCCAGGAAATATTAGACTTCCTTTCAAAGGTGGTCAGTTCCCCTGCTAATATGAATTAACACAAATTCTAACAAAGAAGCTATTACAAAATTACAATTTAATTACCTTGTTAGAACAATAGAGAAAAGGCTGGTCTTGGTTTTGAATCACAGTGACGATGCGGTCCACTATCACCGTCTGGTTTCTGATAACCGATATCGGTAGGGGTAGTGATTTAGAGGCTTTGGTGAAGGTTGGCTATAAGATGACTATGGTGTTTATTAGGCTGGTAAATGATTGGAGATAGGTAATGGGGGTGATGGAGAAGACTCGGAGAATATGTGGGGTTGTTCTTGGGGCAATGTCAGGGTAGAGGAATGACAGTTAGATGTAGGGTGTTACCGGGTAGTAGATCTGGAAGTAGACTTATAATTACTGTGATTCAGAAATCCAAGAAATGTTATTAAAAGAACGTATAAGACTTACTTACTAGTTCCTGATGAAGATACAGGTCCAAGGACTGTGATGACAAAGGCAGGGTTCAGGTAGGATGATCTGACAATTCAAGATGAGCTATCTTCTCTCCCAATGCTTGGATGAGTGTCACTGGGCTCTGGTTACTCAGTTGTAGTCTTGGGCTTGATGTCCTTCTCTACAAACTCCTCTCTTTCCTTCACTTGTCTCTGCTCGGCCAAGTGAATTCCCTGATTCTTCCAATGACTTCTGATTCGGATCAATGAAAATCCAACCTCTTTGTTTTTGGTTGGGGAGGTCATTTACAGGGAACCGATGGCGGTTACGTAACCGACGGCGGTCGAGTAGGAACCGGTATCGGTTCAGTCAAAGTGGGCTATTTTTAGTAAAATAGCCAACTTTCCCTCCTTTTCTCCCGAGGGATTAGTTGTGGGCTTGGTCAAGTCATTATGAGGTTGGTTTTGGTGCGGGTGAGGAGTAATTAGTCATGGGTGTGGATGTAGACCAAGTTATAGGTCTTAATTAGGTTAGTTTAGGGTTAGGACTAGGTCATGATGAGGTGGCGAAATGAGGTGGCAGGTTTGGAGATGTGGATTTATTAATTATAAGGTAATTAATAAATAATTGTGTAAGGTTTAGGTGATGAGGTTAGGTTGTGAAATGAGATGTGGGCACGAGGGGGTCGTAAGACACAAATTTGGTGTCTACATTAGCCCCTTTTGTCGTGTAACTTGTCTTGTAAAGCTGCATGACGTGACAATAATAAGAAGTGGTTACTCTGTTAAGGGTATAGGTAATCCCCTCAAATCTATCACGATTGAGGTAGCGTGAAATCAGGGATAGGGTTGATAAAGGGTAAATGGTGTTGAGATGATGGTAAGATGGTGGGGTAAGTCCAAGGAAGTAGACGCACGTTGAAATGTAGTAGTGCGACCAGGGTACATGATTTGAAGAGCAAACAAGCAATTCATAGGCAAAGGTCGATAGTTTATCCAAACAAGGGTGATATAATCTTGGTATCCAAGGCATAGGAAGTAGCTCCAGGGGATATAATGGGTAAGGTACATGAACGTTTAGGCATGTTCGGCAGTACCAAATGGTTGGTTTGGTTGAGATAAACGTCACGGTCTTGGTCTAGGAAAAGTTGGTCGACTGATCAAGTCAAGTACCCTAATCATGCTAAAACACGAATAGTGAGCTCGATTGAACAAAAGGCTACATGATGGGTGGATAAAATTGTAATTTGTTGGTTTTGGGCGAGGTATTTAATTGGTGCGGCCTTGGGTCGGGCCGATTGATTAGTGAGGGCCATGGGTCGGGCCTGATTGGTTGGTTGCGGCCTTGGGTCGGGCCAAATGATTGGTCATGGGCCTTGGTAGGGCCAAATGATTGGTTGCGGCCTTGGGTCGACGGGCTAAATGGTTGGGTGTGGCCTTGGGTCGGGCCAATAGTTGGTTGTGACCTTGGGTCGGCCAAATGGTTGGTTACGGCCTTAGGTCGGGCCAAATGGTTGGTTGCGGCCTTGGTCGGGCCAAATGGTTGGTTGCGGCCTTGGGTTGGGCCAAATGGTTGGTTGCGGCCTTGGGTCGGGCCAAATGGTTGGTTGCGGCCTTAGGTCGGGCCAAATGGTTGGTTACGGCCTTGGGTCGGGCCAAATTGGTTGGTTGCGGCCTTGGGTCAGGCCAAATGGTTGGTTGCGGAGGTGAGTGTTATCAATATAAATACGTGAAGATACTTATATTTTTAAGGAAAACACAACACATGATAGGTTATGGTAGGGGATGGTCGAGCTAACCTTGGGAGACCCCATGTCTCCTAAGTGCTGCCTACATAGCCCATTGCACAAAGCAAGGAGGGGCCTCAGACCGATGTAGTTCTCCCTTAGAACCAGGGAGAGGTGAATTCAGCAATTTGGTTGTGGTTAGGCAATTTGTTGGTTGGTAAAAATTTGATGTTGGTAGGGTAATGTTGTTGGTGTTGGTAAGGTATTGGCGATGTTGATGTAGGTATAGGTGAAGCGAAAGTTAGCTTACCCAAGTAGTAGGGAATCGTGTCCTGATTAAGGTCAACACACAATCCTAGAGTCGAGAAAAAGAGGCAAAAGTGTCCCGTAGTTGAGAAGAGCTAAACAAACCACATATTAACATAGGATGAGCTTGAATCCCTAGGTACCTTGCATAGGTGAGAAGTCGATAGGTGAAAAGAGTTGTATAATCACAATATATCGGATATACGTCACGTCCCTTGAGTTTTGTTGCTTTGACAAATGGTGAGGTGAGGTGGTTGATATAGGTGGGGTGCTGAGAACTTGTTATAAGGTGATTATTCTGACAAAAGAGAACCAAACCTAAATAGACAAGTCCATGACTCAAAAGTGCTTTTGGAATACTATTTTTTTACTTTTTTTTTTTTTTTTTTTTGGATATAGACTGATCGATGCGGGAAGTCTACATGGGATATGTATTTTGTTGTTCTTGAGGTCTTCACGAAGCGGATCAATGTGAGAAGCTTCTGATAAAGGCTGACTTTGTATAGCTGTCCTTCAAGGGAGCAGTCTATTTATAGTAGCAGATGCGATTTTTGTGCATAGCTATCCTTCGAGGGAGCAGTCTATGTATAACTTAGAGGTCTAGATGTCCGTTTGGCATGAAGCATCTAGTTTTGTAGGAAGTTTGACTCAAGAATATCCCATAAGTGTATAATTGAGAACATGTTATTTTGATACTTTTAAGTCATGGACCAGACTAAAAAGGGGAAGGCATCTTTAAGAGGAGGTAATGACCAAACCACGTGAGTTTGATTCTATTTTGAGATGCATGGAACAAAAGTGTATGAGGTAGTAAATGAGCTCAAGGGACGAGCGCAAGGTAGATAAGAAGTGATATAACACTAAATTCAATAGTAGAATGGTCGAAGATGCAAGGCATTAAGGGGTTCAGGCTCAGGTTTACCATTAAGCGAAGCTAAACGGTAAGTGCCTGATCCGTAAATATGCGTGATAATGTAAGGCCCAATCCAATTAGGAGCAAATTTTCCACGTTTGCTCTTTTCTAGTTTGGTTACATGTTGATTCTCTTTGAGGACAAGATCACCAACCTTAAAGGTACGCTCATGAAGTCGCTTATCATAAGCACGCTTGATGCGTTTTTGATAGATTTGAAGGTGGTCAAGAGCTGTAAGACGACGCTCGTCAAGAAGCTCCAATTGGGCTAACCACTCTTGGTGGAAATCATCGTTGGTGAGAATATCCTGAAGAGATATTCTTAGGGAGGGTATTTGTATTTCAAGAGGCAAGACAGCCTCGGTACCATATACCAAAGAAAATGGTGTGGCATTAGTGGAGGTACGAATGCTAGTATGATAAGCCCAAAGGGAAAAGGGGATGTGATCATGCCAATTTCTTCCAGAATCGTTAACAACTTTCATGAGGATTTTGGTTAGGGTTTTATTAGAAGATTCGGCTTGACCATTTTCTTGTGGATAGTAAGGTGATGAGAAGCTAAGTTTGATACCAAATTTGTCACAAAGGTCTTGTAACAACTTATTTTTGAAAGATTTTCCATTATCTGTTATCAGGCGATGAGGAACGCCAAAATGACAGATAATGTGATGGTTAATGAATTCGACGATTTTTTCTTTTTTGGTTGAAATGAGTGGAATGGCTTCCACCCATTTAGTGTAATATTCGGTTGCTGTGATTATCCAACGGTGACGTTGCGAAGAGGGCGGGTGAATCTCACCAATAAGGTCTAAACCCCATTGTGAGAAAGGCCAAAGATCTCGTGCGACCTGTAGCGGATGGCTAGGAGTATGTTGAAGGTTGGCATGTTGTTGACACATAACACAACGCTTAACATATTCGTAGTAGTCGTTATTAAGAGTAGGCCAATAATAGCCTAGGCGAAGGATCCGTTTGGCCACGGCCAGGCCACTAAAATGTCCACCACAAATACCGTCGTGGATTTGTTGGATGGTATAGGTGACCTCCGCACCGGTTAGACATCAAAGGAGGATGCCATCAAAGCCACGTTTATAGAGGAGTCCCCCCATGACGACATAACGAGAAACACTTTTAAGAAAAGCACGTTTTCCATTACTAGTAAGGTCAGGTGGGAGAACAGAGGTTGTAAGGTAGTCGTGAAATTGGTGATACTAGGTATCCTGCGAATTAGCAGACACATTATTTATCATACAAACAACCGGGGCTGAGTAAGATGGGGAAAAGAGTTGTTGGACCAAGACGAATATGTCAGAGTCAGTTGGTGAGGCAGGAATTTGCGAGGCTAAGCAAGCCATAGTATCCGCAAATTTGTTAGTGGAGCGGGAATGGTTTGGATAGAATAATGAGTAAATAAGGTCAAAAGTGAATCCACGTAATGTTTGTACTTTTGAAGTTCCTCATTTTTACATTGGTAGATGCCCATAACTTGATTGACTACCAATTGAGAGTCACCAAAATATTAATAGATTTGACACCTAAGTGTAACGCAACCTGGAGACCCAAAACAAGGGCCTCGTATTCCACTTGTATTATTAGTGCAGGGGAAATCGAGCCGGAATGAAAGAGGCATAGGCTCAGCATCAAGAGGAATGAGAACAACACCGGCTCCTCCGCCATGCTGGCATTTGGATCCATCGAAGAAGAGGGTCATTGGATACGACTCCTCACTGAGTGAAAGAGTGGCGATGAGTTCGTCGGGGAAATTAAAATTGGTAAATTGTTCCCCAGGTAAAGGGGCTTCCATGAGTTGGTCTGCGATAGTTTGTCCTTTGATTGACTTCTGGTGTATAAATTCAAGGTCGAGGTCAGCGAGGAGCATAAGCCATCGGGTGATGCGTTGGTTTAGATGTGGTTTGGCATACATATAATGAATGGGGTCCGTGTTGGTGATGACAAAAGTTTTGTGATTCAGGAGGTAGTGTCGGAGTTTGGTGGCCACGAAAGAAAGGGCTAGGCACAACTTTTCTACATGTGTATACCTAGTCTCGTAATCCACGAGAGTACGACTTATATAATAAACGGCTTGTTCTCGATGCTCGAAGTCACGATGTGCAAGCATGGCTCCTACAGCATGGTCGGTGGCAGAAAGGTAAAGGTAGAAAGGGCGATCGTCCTGAGGTGGGATAAGCACAGGTGGCTGCAAGAGATAGGCTTTGAGAGCCTCAAAGGCTTGGTGGCATTCTTTGCTCCATTGAAAGGCAATGTCCTTTTTAAGGAGGTGATGGAAAGGTTGACATCGATCCGAGAGTTGGGAGATGAAATGGATAGATTGGAGTTTACCTTGCAAACTACGCAATTGTTTGAGGTTTTTGGGTGGGGGCATTTCTAGGATAGCTTTGACTTTAGATGGATCGACCTCGATGCCACGCAAAGAGAGGATAAAACCAAGAATTTTTCCCGAAAGGACACCAAAGACACATTTCTTTGGTTGAAGACGAACACAATATTGTAGCAATAAAGCCGAAAATAATGGTTAAAACTTGAGATGTTCATGTGTTTAGATTTGCCAAGAAGATCATCAACATAATCCTCAAGGATAGTGTGCATAATGTCATGAAAAATGTAAGTCATAGCCATAGGTTGCAGATTCTTAAGGCCAAAGCATCTGACACGATAATAGAAGGTTCCCAAGGAGTTATGAAGGTGATGTTGATCAAAGGCTACCAAAATTTGATTGTATCCCGAAACCATCCAGGAGAAAGCATCTCATGGCCCACGTGAGATCGAGGTTGATCAATACTTGGGAGGGGGAAGTCATCCTTCTGGCAAGCGAGGTTAAGGTCCCGGAAATCTGTGCATATCCGAAGTCCCCCTGTCGCTTTAGTGACAGGTACGATGTTAGAAATCCATTGAGGATAGTCAATAGGTAAGATGAAGGAAATAGAAAGGAGTCGTTGAAGCTCTTCTTTGACCAAGAGGGCAATGCGTGGATGCATTTTTCTTAGTTTCTGTTTAACTGGTTTGGAATCGGGTTTCAGGGTAATGTTATGGACAGCAATGTCAGGATCAATTCCTGGCATGTCAGCGTAGGACCAAGCGAAAGCTTGGTTGCGGGCACGGAGAAAGGTAGTAAAGGTGGCTTGTTCTGATGCGTTAAGAGATTGTCCGATCTTCACAATGTGAGGATCATCCTCTGTGTGGATGTTGATTTCTATAGTCGACTCATTCAACATGGTTTGAGTTTCAGATGGTAAGGCGCGTTGAATATAAGAGTCGTCTCGCACCAAGGTAAGTGAGGATGGAGTCGTCATCCTGGCACTCAACAACATTAATTGAAGGTGAATCCTCTTTGATCATGTCTAGATACAGAAGGGAAGAGAAGATGGGTCCTCATTATCGCGTTGATAAGTGAGAGGACCCAGGAAGATAGTATTTATGAAAAAAAAGTTAGGAGGGATAGATTCAGGGTCTATCGACTCTGTGGGTGACGATGGTAAAATGGGTGATGATGGTTTGGTAGGGGTGACTGTCGTCATCTTCCAGGATACAACTGACACGAGGTTTCTTGGTGTAAGTGTTTCAGGAAATCCGAGACCACTACGATCATTGTGTTTGTGTGTAATCACGGGAATGATTGTATGTCGGCCTTGTTCATAAAGACCAAAACCAAAACCTTTCCAAGCACAGCTGAGTCAAGAAGGTGAGGGCTGAAATGACGATTTTTCAGGTATTGAAAATCAGATTGGAAGGGAACCACACCAAGGGGAGGTTTAGGGGTAATGGAGGATGCATCGACACCCCCATACGTTAGGTTGGTGCGGCAATTAGGTGGTCGTAGAGATTACCTCCCCCACACGATGGTCGTAGGTAGGATGCGCATGTAATTATCCGTACTCCTGTGGGGTATGGAAAGAGCTAACGTTATATAGGTGATACTCCCCCAGCGTAAGGCGTTGAAAAACATCTACTAAGGGGTCTGAGGTTGGGATGTTGTCCGGGAAAGGAAGTGGTATTTGCGATGGCGGTTTCATTGGTTGAAGGTGTAGGTGCGGTTGAGGTGGATGGTAGAGGTGTGGTTGAAGTGGATGGTTGGGTTGGATGAATGGGTGTCTTGACTGGTACAAGCACATCATTAGGGCGATATAACATATTGCAGGTTTTGAAGGGGGGAGGATCAGCTTTTACGGTGTAGGATTTCCCCTCGTACTCAAATTTTATGCATCTATGTAAGGTGGAGGGAACACATCCCATAGCCCGGATCCAAGGGCGGCCTAACAACATGTTGTATTGAATTATCCCTCAAGGACATAGAAGAGTTCGGGTAAAGTACGTGGCCCGACGTGAATGTTAAGGATTACAGTGCCTAAGGTAGAAGTAATAGCATCGTTGAATGAACGCAGCATGATGGGGTTGGCACACATGCAGCTAGAGGGGATATTCATTTGTTGGAAGGCTTTGGAAGAGATGATGTTTAGGCTAGCGCCCCCATCAATCATAACACGACGCTTTGAATGTCCCAGGATGTAAGATGAGATGAAAAGAACGGGTGAGGATCTTCTCGCACCAAAGTCAACAATTTCGTCTTGAGAAACCGACAGCGAATGCTTTGTACAGAGACAGAAGTGGTTGGGGAGATAGGTTGTTTGGTGAGTGAAGCAACATGATTGGGTGTTAAAATGGAGGTAACAGCAAGGTTTCGTTAGGTAAGACCTCTATCCTCAAGGATTTCAATGAGAGCTTGTCGATGAGATTCAGAGGTCTGAATGAGATCATACAGTGTCATTTTTATAGGTGATTGGTGAAGTTGTTTGATCATGGTTCGGTGGGAAACTCCATTAGAGACGGGGTAGGTGGGTCCACGAATAACCACTTTAGGTGGTGGTGCGATCGGGATGGTGGACGGAGAAAGAGAGGCCGCAGGTGTGCTTTCTTTAGCTTTCCCATTGTTTTTCTTCCCTCGAGTAGCAACACTAATCATGTTGATCTCGTGAAAACGAGAGGAGGAAGACAGTAGGGATAAGTCATGGTCTTCAAGAGGTGGGGTTGTAATAATGATAGATCTTGGTGAGGCGGGGATAGGTGGTATAGGAGAGGGATTAAAGCTAAAGCTCTCTCCCTTCATAAGTTGTCTTTCTTAACCTTTTATCTAAGGAGAGGTGATCGATGAAGTATGGCTTTCAAACGCTTTGCATCCTCTACATCCATGTCCTGGTGTGCGGTGGTAAGCACGATTTTAGACTCATCATAACCTATAGGTCGAGGTTTAGATGGATCATAAGGTCTAAGTGGGGGTAGGGAAATGGTCGCATTCTCCACCAACATATCAAGGATTTTGGCGTAAGACCCTTTGAGCGGTCAAAGTCGAGAGGACGATGAGGCTATTGATTGGGTAGGTTTTGGTAATGATGGGTATGGTTGATTTGTATGGGTGGTGGCTTAGCCAAGGGGTTTTGATAATGGATTTAACTAAACGTGGCTTCTTCGGCACGAGAAGTTATGTTTAGTTGGTTAGATGATGAGGCCACGAGATGATGATGTATCGTGAAACAACCACGGAGAAAGAGGAGTGACAAAACAAATCCTTTGATGATGGAGTTTGTTTAGGGTTGATAGGTGGACAGGATACGTGGGGTGACGGTGTTGATATACCCTTGGATCTTTGTATGGGTGCAGAAGGTGTAGGTCGTTTTAAAGAAAACGCAGGAGGTATGATGTATTGATGCAAGGTGGAGGGATGAGGTCCCAATATAGAAGGTAGGTGTGATGGCGAGGGTTTTAGTTATGACAGAGACATAGATTGGACTTGGGCTTTAGGGATCGAGTTTGTCTCTTAGGTGGATGGACGGCTTTACTTTTGGATAAATCTAACCGTTTAGGTGGGTGTGTTAGACTAGGTATTGGTGAGGTCCCAAGCATAGGGGAAGGTTTGGTTAGGTCAATAGAGGTGGATGAGGTATTTGGTAGAGATGAGGGGGGTGAAGATGAGGACATAGGCATTTTAAGCTTTTGTAAACACTTCGGGTATATGGTAGAGGCGTCTGGATCGGTCATCTGCATTTGAGTAGAATATGGTGTACTCAAACGTTCCCATAGGACTCGTCTATCTTCTGAGGGGTGACAATCCTCACGTGTGAATAGGAAATTTTGTATGGAAGAAAGGTGGGTTGTGATTCCGGTCCACTGTGGGTGTGATATAGGGGGTAAATGAGGCATTGTATCAATGGGTGTTAAGAGGTCAACCGGTCGCTGAAAAGATTTAGGCGATGAAGAACTAATAGGTAGGAGGGCATGTTTGAGAGGATCCGTCATGATTAAAGAATTTGGTGATGTCGGTTCAAGAGGTTTCTCGTCTAAGGATGACAAAAGAAGTGGTGAGCCTTCCTCTTGTACAACAAGAGTGGTAGAAGGAGATGTTTGAGAAATAGATAAGTTAGATAACATCCGCTCACAGTCTTGCAAGGATGTGGTGTAAGAAGGCTCATCTGTGAGAAGAGAACTCTGGGTAGTTAATTCCTTGATGGGTAAAGGAACGGCAAGGATTTCGTCTTGTCTTGATGGTGGTGAAGGGGGTTCGGGTTCCTGTGTTAGTGAAGAGGCTTGATTCAGAATTTCTCGATAGAAGCTTTTGGTTGGGAGTCGAAGACTACATGGATTTCATGAACACTCTCCTCGGCTAAGATATCCTGGTTTATGTTACTGTTAGAAGAGTGGTTTGGGAATGGTTTGTTGAAAATTTTCAAATTTCGGTTAGTAGGGCGTTAGGATTATCGAGGGCTATATCACTGTGATCAACCATTTCCTGCACTATGTTTTTCAACATCTTGCAGTTTTCATGACTGTGTCCCTTCACGTGGTGGAAGTTACAGAAGTCATTTTCTTTGTACCAAGAAGGTATAGCGCGGGTGGAATCAAACCCGGAGTGAGGTTTAATAGGAGGTAAGGTAATAGCTCCTACTTTGAGCAATTTTTCCAATATCACACCATAAGTTTCTCCTAAGGGAGTGTAATTGATGGGCTCGGCTTTATACTTATAGGTGGTTTTTGGCGGGGTATTAGATGGTGCTTGGGATTTGACCATCACCACGTGTACAACTCCTTTTGATTTCGAAGCAGTCGATGCGTGAGGATTGGTGGTGTTAGGTTTGTTGGTGGAGTCTTGGGTTCAGAAATTGGGGTTTTTGTTGCACAACCGCAATTTCTCTTCCTCTAAGGCTCGAATTTCTAGTTTCCGAGCCATAGTAAAGGCCTCGTCAAATGTGCGGAAATTTTGAATTTGGAGGGTAGGAGAAATGTGCTTAGCGCGCAGCCCGCGTAAAGATTTGATAATTTCAGCTGAGGAAAGGCATACGTAAGTTGGTTGATAAGGCCCCGCCATCATCCAACGAAATCTCGATAGATTCGTCTTCAAATTGTTAGATGGCATAGAGGTTAGTGATAGATACTTTCTTGGTAATGTTAATGGAGAAATGATCCAAGAAAGATTGGGCTAATGGTTAAAAGAGAAGATTGAGTGCTTTGGGTTAAAGCAATCGCACCCACTCTAAGGCAGGTCCCGATAAGGACATGGGAAAGGTGCGGAGTAGTAAGGCATCGTCATGAGCAATCGGATAGCGGTATGTCTAAATGATCACAAGTGTTGTTGAGGATCCTCCTTACTATTAAAACGAGTAAATTTTGGTAATTCCCATTGAGGAGGATATGAATGAAGGGGGACAAGAAGGGTGGATAGGCTCCGACAAACTTGCTCATATGTCAGGATGCTACGACTTCTCTCAAATGAAGCCTCCGATTTTGCATTTTGTCCATCATTTGTTTGATTAAATCAGTGGTTGGATGAGATGATGGTGTGATTGCCGTAAACGGAGGTGGATTGGGCCAAGGGCCACCACTAGACAATGGTGGGGTTAAATGTTGATAAGGTATGGAGGATGAATATGTTGAGGCGACCGAATAGGGATGTCCTATATAAGATGTTGAAGTCACCGGATACGTGTGTGGAAATGAAAAGGTGGGCGGAGCTTGAGAAGGAAAGCTCATGTGGATAGGTGGCAGAGAGCAAGTCATGAAAGGAGCAGTCTGCAAGAGAGACGAGGTAGGAGTAGTCGATGCAGTAATGATATGTTGGGCCCCAGATTAACCAAAGGAAAGCCAATCAGCGTACCGTGAACCCCCGGCCAGAGTTAGGAGACGGGACTAAGGATGAAGAAGGAAAGGCGGAGTTATCAGGCGGAGAAGGAGCTAAATGAGCAGCTATACTAATAGGCATGCCAATAAGGAGTTGACCATCGGGTGTACGGTCAGGGGCATGAGACAAATAGTATTGTACAGCACTAGGATTAGCGTCCAAAAATTTCACAAATTCCTTATCTCCTACAGGGATTTTGGGAACCTCGCTGGTGTCGGTAGGATTCCCCGCAGGATGTGAAGGGGGTGATTCAGGCAAAGGCACGGAGCAGGCATGTGAAACCATGGCTGCAACTTGTTTCCGAGTGATAACAACCATGGACAAGGGTACACAGTAAGGATGCAATCTATCAGGAATAGAAGCAGCAACAAAATGTTGGAATTTGGTAGGTTCTTGGTTTTAGGAATCTGAAAAGACGAATCGATATCAGTCGGAGTAACCGATGTCGGTCAAAGTATGCATGCTTGTCGGTAAGTTAACCGATGTCGGTAGAATGGGACCGTGTGTAAGCTAGAAGAGGTTGCTGATTTGGGGTTAACGATGCTTAGTATGCCTATCCAACTTGCTCTGAAGTGATCACAGAAAATAGTGTATGACAGAGAAACAGAACCAAAAACAAGCAAGAATGCACAAGCAAATTAACAGACTAACCCTAGGATTAGTTTTAATCAATTTGGGCTTATGCCTTAGACACAAAATGATGTCAATCCTAAACAAAAGACCTAGGGGAAATGCCAAGTTTGTTTTGGCTTATAAGGTTACCTCAATCGGGTGAGGAATATCTGCGAAAAGGGGGATGTTTGAGTACTGTTGTGTTAATTATGATGTGATTCGGTATGTGTTGTGCGGTGAAAGTAAGATTAATTTCTTGTCAATACCATGGATATCACCCCACGTGTCGACGTGTTACTTAGTCTACGTTCACTAGAATTGAAAACAGCAAGCAAGAATGTGATGCAAGTGTTTTAAACCCAAATCGAAAATGATATTCGATGAAGCAAAGAAAATGACTTTCACTAATGCAAAAGATGTGAAAGCAAGACAAATTCTTTTACCAAAAATAACAAAATATCTTGTGAATATTTTAGAAGAAGAAAATAGCAAGTGTGCTCCCTATATGAAAGCAAGCAAGAAAGAAAGAAACCCAAAATGGGTCCCACCGGGCGTGCCAAAATGTTTCGCACGAAATGCTTCCATTCCTAGAATAGAGTTGCTTCTATCCTTTCATTCCTTTGAGAAACAGATAAGGGTTAGGGCTAGGAGGAATACCTGTTGAATGTTGAGAGGGTGTGCGCGTACCGTAGAGAGAGATCAGATCGATTGCAAAGAACTCCTTTTTATCTGGGAAGGACTACCTGCAAGTAAGAATACAAGACCACTAGATTCTAATTAGACAATAAATGAGGGAACTGCCTTGGGCCCAGGAAATATTAGACTTCCTTTCGAAGGTGGTCAGTTCCCCTGCTAATATGAATTAACACAAATTCTAACAAAGAAGCTATTGCAAAATTACAATTTAATTACCTTGTTAGAACAATAGAGAAAGGTGGTCTTGGTTTTGAATCACAGTGACCGATGCCGGTCACTATCACCGGTACCGGTTTCTGATAACCGATATCGGTAGGGGTAGTGATTTAGAGGCTTTGGTGAAGGTTGGCTATAAGATGACTATGGTGTTTATTAGGCTGGTAAATGATTGGAGATAGGTAATGGGGGTGATGGAGAAGACTCAGAGAATATGTGGGGTTGTTCTTGGGGCAATGTCAGGGTAGAGGAATGACAGTTAGATGTAGGGTGTTACCGGGTAGTAGATCTGGGAGTAGACTTATAATTACTGTGATTCAGAAATCCAAGAAATGTTATTAATAAGGGCGTATAAGACTTACTTACTAGCTCGATGAAGATACAGTGAGTCCAAGGCCGTGATAACGAAGGCAGGGTTCAGGTAGGATGATCTGACAATTCAAGATGAGCTATCTTCTCTCCCAATGCTTGGATGAGTGTCACTGGGCTCTAGTTACTCAGTTGCAGTCTTGGGCTTGATGTCCTTTTCTATAAACTCCTCTCTTTCCTTCACTTGTCTCTCGCTCGCCAAGTGAATTCCAGGATTCTTCCAATGACTTCGATTCAGATCAATGAAAATCTAACCTCTTTCTTTTTGGTTGGGGAGGTCATTTCTACAGGAACCGATGGCGGATTACGTAACCGATGGCGGTCGAGTAGGAACCGATGTCGGTTCATCAAAGTGGGCTATTTTTAGTAAAATAGCCATCTTTCCCTCCTTTTCTCCCGAGGGATTAGTTGTGGGCTTGGTCGAAGTCATTATGAGGTTGGTTTTGGTGCGGGTGAGGAGTAATTAGTCATGGGTGTGGATGTAGACCAAGTTATAGGTCTTAATTAGGTTAGTTTAGGGTTTGACTAGGTCATGATGAGGTGGCGAAATGAGGTGGCAGGTTTGGAGATGTGGATTTATTAATTATAAGGTAATTAATAAATAATTGCGCAAGGTTTAGGTCGTGAGGCTAGGTTGTGAAATGAGTTGCGGGCAAGGGGTTCGTAAGACACAAATTTGGTGTCTACACCCACATCTCATCGAGATATCAAGCGAGTCCCTTTCTAAGTCTCATATAGTCATCACACCCGCCTCCTTTCCACTTCCAAGGTGTACGAGGCACTTTTCACTCCTCTACCTTCATTGGATGACTCACACCTATCATACATCGCTCTTCCGTTTGTTGAGCCCCCTCATTGGGACGCAGTATCCGCCTCACCTTAGTTTTCTTTTCGTAGAGTCTACTTGTGATGCACTACTGTGTCCCTCATCCATCTACAGTGTTTCGAGGAGTTCATCATCTCTTTTTCTTTGGGAGTGCCTCTTAGGGAATCACGTCACTTCCACATTTCCGAGACCTTCATTGATAAACTCTCGATTGTGGATCCCTTTTCTATTATGGAGGATTTTTTTTCCCTTCACATCGCTTGGACATCCTTTCTACGGGTGTTCCTCTTCACTCGACGCTCCACGCATGTGCATTACCTTCGCCTTCGCACTCACTCGCCCCAGACCTATGTCACACTTTTGTGCACTAAACTTAGAGTTCTTCGTGCTACTACCTTCAACTTCCTTTGTGGAGTGGGCGAGAATTCCCAAAGCCACGTCATTTCCGTCCTTCCTAAGGCGGCACTACGATTCGTGCGAGTGGCTCTTCTTGATCTAGAGGTAGAGGATCTTGTCATCAACATTCTTCTAGGAGACTTCTTAGAGCTGCAGAGTTCAGATCCGTCCATGGCATCTTCTGCATTCCTCTCGTCTCCCTCTTCTTCTCTCTTCTTTTTCTTTATGAGAGATTACCTCTTTGTACATGGGTACCTTTTCAGGCTCATCTAGAGATGGGACCCATATTTGGCATCTTTCTTAGATTAGAGAGTGTGTTGTTCTCTTGTGGTGGATGTTTTTCCGCTGGGTTTCCTTCACTTACTTAGGACTTCTTTCTTGTACATGGGTACCTCATCAAAGCTTTGTCTTGAGACCCATTTCTCATTTACGACTTGCCGCCTCATCCTAAGTTACGATGAAGGGGGGTGTTGGTGTGTGTTATTTTCCACATCATCAGGTGAGTCATCTCGCTTAGGTGAGATCGTAGGTCCATGTGTCATTTAGGGGTCATTATGAGATTCTCTTACACGCGGTGTCAGTCACAGTGTCAACATCGTCAACGCGTCAATCGTCATATATCGTCATTGGGAGTTACACTTCTATTCTGGGAATGTAACTCCCCCTCTCTACTCGAGTTGTCATGATTGCAGCACTGGGGGTTACTCAACACCTCCTATATGTACACGTCTTTTGATCTATGAGATAGAGGAGATTTTTATGGCTTAACCAGGTTCTGCCCGTTTGTTGAATCTTTACATGCACATTCGGTTGATGCTCGCTCCTCCCAAGATCTCTTCACACTACCGTTCGCACGTCCGTTGATGTGCACATCATCCCTCATGATCCTCGCTTGTGGGTTTTCAAACCCTCTTTCAAAAGCTTCCAAAAATAGGTTAAAACTCAACAAAAAACATCAAATCTTACATTGTTGGAATTGTCTCAGAATTCCCTACATTTCACCTTTTTACTCTGAGTTCCCATTCTGAGTGCAGGGCCTTCAAAAATGGCATTTTCTGAAAACTACCTCCTTATGCTGCTTTGCACAGACCTGCCACCTCCTTGTATAACTTGAAGCGACCCATTTTATAATCCGCCCAAGCCTCTAGGTGAGTTGGTCAAAGCACTTTGCTTGGGGGCATAGTTTGGGTTCAAATCCCTTCTCCTTCTCCTATGCCACCTCCTTTTGATTTAATCCCACATCCAATTTGCATAAAAGGTGGAGTAGGTCTTAAAAGATAGGGCGGTTTTAGTTTATAATTGGCTTTTGAGCCGCTGTTTAATGTGGAATGCACCATATTTGGGCACTATGGTTATATGTTATGAGTTGTGGCTGTTTGGAGGGATAAGGAGATAAAGCGATGGAGTTAGCATAAAATGCGTGGCAAATAATGTAATGTGCCAAAGGAGATATTGGTTTGTTTGGATATATATTCATACACCAAGTTGATAGGACATGAGATATCCTTGGTTGTTGATAAGGTAATCCCCAACTTAGTGTTATATCCTCGAGCTCTCCAAGTTGGATAATAATAAGCCCGAACATAACAAATAATGTGGCTTGGTAATTAACATGGAAGTTAATATCAAAGAATTACAAAGGTAATAAAAATGGAATTCGACCCAAGTAGTATAATGACATTCCAAATGAAATATGGCAATAAATACCACTTGTCGACCCTCGATAGGCAAATCAAACTTGTGGTGGCAAGCCACGTGGTGGTTTACGATCGTTGAAGACCGGAGGTTGAAAACAGCACAAACAACCTTCATTTTGCCCTTTTTCTCATTTTTCCACGTGTCACCTTGTCATTGGTCAACTTGTTGACCTGTTGACCAAAGTTGACTTCCATGTTGACTGAACTTTGACCGGACATAACTTGAGCTCAGAGTGTCCATTTTTCATGTTCTTATAGTCGTCGAAAGCTCTCTGAAGGCTCTACTACACTGACATGGTTTAGGGAAGTTTAGGAAACTTATGACACTAAAAATGTCCCCCGATTAGGATGGAAGCTCCACTTCCAAAGGTATGATGGTTTCAGAGTGCCATAGAGCATGAGTGACTATGGGGTCATACCAGTAGGAGTGCGAATGGAGGTACGATAAGCCCAAAGGGTGGGATGTATCTGTAGAGGTGCCATTACGGCCGGTTTAATTGACCATTTTTCCATAATCTGCACAAGGGTTTTATTAGTAGCTTCGCTTCTCCATTACCTTGGGGTAATAGGGGCTTGACCACTTGAGTTAGATATGGAAGCGTTGACACAAGGTTTTAACCGTTTTGTTTTTGAAGGATTTACCATTATCCGTGACAATGGCCGATGGGATCCCATAATGACATATGAGATGGTTCATGATGAATTTTGAAATCTATGTATGCGGGTGACATAGGTAAGAGCACAACCTCTTTTACCCATTTGGTAAAGTATTCGGTGGCGTGATGATGTGAGTATGACCATCTGAAGAAGAAGGATGGAGCTTCCCTATGAGATCCAGCCCCATTTAGAGAATGGCCAAGGCGTTGCAATAGGTTGTAAGGCTTGTGCTGGCACATGTATTAAGTTCCCATATTTTTGGCATAGTTCACACTTCTTTATGAAGTTACAACAATCAGATTCCATGGTAGGCCAATAATAACCTACCCTCAATAGCTTTTTAGCTAAGACCATGCCACTAGTATGCACTCCACAAATACCACCATGTACTTCTTTAATGGCGTGGATAGAATCAGTAACATCCAAATAGTGAAGCAAATTCCCGTCGTAGCCATGATGATAAAGGGTGCCTCCTAGGAGGGTATAACGGATATGTGTCGGATAAGGGATTTCTTTTCGTAAATGGGTGATGTTAGGTGGAAGAGTTTCATCTTGTAGGTATTGAAATATAGGGTCATACTAAGGGGATAAAGGACCAACAACTTCACATGCCAAATATGACTATGGCATATCATATGCAGGCACTTGTAAATTCTCTCTACGAAGAAAGGCATCTTACTTTCTTTAGGTCTTATGCGTAAGAGAGACCCAATAGTAGCCATAGCATCTGTGGATCTATTATGTGACCTTGGTTTTTGTTCAAATATGACCTATGTGAAATATTCCTTCAAGGTTTCAACCATCTTTTTATATGGAATAAGATTTTCATCTTTAACCTTGTATTCATCATTAACCTGTTTTATGATAAGTTGAGAGTCCCCAATGACTCACAGTTATCTAATGTTCCATGTAATAGCTAGCTTGAGGCCGAGGATGAGTGCTTTGTACTCTGTAATTTTATTTGGACATGGGAATCCCAACCCGGAATGGTCATGGGATGACATCGCATTTTGGAGTGATGAGGACCACTCCTACTCCTGGATCCATGGAAGGTAAAAGATCCATCAAAATGGACTGCCATTCCACGGATTCTTTAATATACATCATAGATGCATCTGGTAAATCTAAGCACAAAGGTTCCATTCCTGGGAGAGGAGATTTTGCCGGTGATCAGCCAGTACCTATCCTTTTAAATACTTCTGATTCACAAACTTGATATCAAATTCACTCAGGAGAATGATCCAATTAGCCATTCGGCCTGTGAGGCGGGTTTGGATAAAAGGTACTTGAGAGGATCAACTTTGGATATGTGTTTGGTTTTATTATTCAGAGATAATGGCGAAGCTTTTGGAATGTGAAGACAAAATCCAAATAGGCCTTTTCTATTTGTGGATAATTCAACTCGTATGCGATCAAGGTGCGAGATGAGATAATAAAATTCTCTCTCTTTATGGTCTAAGTTGTATTTGGCAAAGAATGCACCAATAATGAACTTCGGTAGCAGAAATGTATAAGAAGAGGGGTTCACAGGGTAGGTGGCATGAGTACTGAGTGAGCTAGCCAAGTACTATTTGAGTAATGCAAAGGCTTTCTGACAATGTCAGTCCCCAATTAGAAGGTGAAATCTTTCTTGAGAAAATGGGTAAAGGGTGGCACTTATCCACAAGTTGTGAAATAAAGAGACAGATTTCCTAAATTTTCCTTGGAGACTCCTTTGTTTGCTTGAGAGTGGCGGTGGTGGCATTTCTATGTGATAGTTGTAACCTCTGCAGGTCCACTTCAATCCCTCTTTGTGAAACAATGAACCCTAGGAGGTTTCCCGACAGAGACACCAAGACACATTTCTTAGGGTTCAAACGAACTTTATAGTCTCGTAGATGCTTTGAAAAATGTGTCTCAATACTCCAGGTGTTCCCTTCTACTCTTGGATTTCACTAGGATGTCATCAACATAGTCTTCCATGATGTCACTTATCATATCATGGAATATAATTATCATGGCTGTGATAAGTAGCTGAACATTTTGACCCGAAGGGCATGAACTTGTAGCAAAATGTTCCCCAAGGGGTGATGAATGTTGTTTTATGCTAATCTTCCTCTGCAATTCATATCTTTGGTTATAACCTAAAAATCCATCCATTAAGGACAACATTTCATAACCATTGTGGAATCAACTATCATGTCAATGTTAGGTAGGAGAAAATCATCCTTTGGGCATGCCTTGTTAATGTCACGGAAATCGGTGTAGATTCTTATGCCAACAGGATTTTTCTGTACTAGGACTATGTTAGAGATCCATTCTGAATAGTCAATAGGTTTAATAAAATCAGCAGCTAACAACTTTTCCAATTCTTCTTTGATAAGGAGCACCACTTTAGGATGCATCTTTCTCAAATTTTACACTGTCTTGATTGGCTTGGTGGGTACACAATGGTTGTGCATGACAACTAGCTTTGGGTCTAAGCCAAGCATATTTTCATATGTCCACACGAATATGTCTGCATATATTTTAATCTCTCTAAAAGATCTTTTGTTCCTCGGTGAGAGTGAAGCTCCCAACTTTAGTATTCTAGGCTGCTCCTTCGAGCCAATGTTGACATTGATTGTTTCCTCAACCAACATTTTAGAAGTATCTTCCATCCATGTAGGATCGGGGAAGAGTAAGATCGAGCCTCCTACGGTAGTTCATGATCATCTTTAAATGGATAAATCACTTTATCTTTAGACTCTTCATTTTATTTGTCTACGAGTTTATCAAAGAGTTGGTCGCTATGTGATTTTGTTTATCCTTTTTGCTAGGTTTCTCAGAAGTGGTCGTACCTTTATTTATAGCCTTCTTATTCAACCATCCACACATCTCTACTTCTTCCCGAAGTATGCACAGTGTCTAATTGAATCTTAAATCCTTTCTTGTGGTCTCCAACTGGAATAAAATCCCTGAGGCCCATGAACTCTGTGAATGCCTCATCATTTTCAAAGAAATCCAGGGGCACGTGAAGTTGTTGATCCCAATCTATAAGTTCGGGATATCTGAGGACTACTTGATATTTTGTTAAGGGGATAGATTCGGATAAGGTAAGGATCAAAAAATTTGGGAATAGGTTCATGGAGGAAAGATCTTTGTAGAGGCTATATTGGGAACTGCGTCAGTATCAGAATGAGATGAAACATCCTCACGTTCAGAAGAGATGGCATCATTCTCAGAAGGTAGAGCGTTATGAGGATTTATCCCAAGGCCATGTTTATTTGACTTAAAACGAGGGATGGGAATAGGCTCTAACTAGGCCTTGTGCATTAATGCCACATCCAAACCCGCTATAGCCCATGAAAAACATCATGTGGGGACCTTTGATGTACTAAGGTGCTTGATTGCATGAAGCCATGGTACCTTCTGGCACTCTACTAGTAGGATCTTCTAACATTTTCTCCTCAAATAGGAGACCACTATGAAAAATCTTCCAACGGTTTAGGACATTAGTCATGAGTGCTCTTGAATTGAAAATAAGGTTTGCCCTTGTCTGGGGATACGATAAGTTTGGTATCAACAGAGCCTGTTCAAGAGTGAATGGCTTATTCAAGCCGTATTTTGTTGATGTTGCTTCCCATGAAGCAAAAGCGGGTTGACCAATGAAGGAAATTCTTGATTGCAAGGCGTGAGGGACTCTGGATCTACCCATTTTTTCATAGCTTCTGTTTGTAAGGGGACAACTACATCTGCAGAAGGACATTCATAAGCGGCATGAGAAAAACTATGCAATGCCCTACAATGTGTGAATGGTTCCAGTCGCTAAAATGGTAACCACCTGACCTTCATGATATATCTTGATGCACTGATGAAAATTTGATGGAATAGCTTGCATGGCATGGATCCATGGGTGCCCTAGGAGCATGTTGTATGGAAGGTCCAAGTCAAGAACATGGAATGTTGTGTCATGACACATTGGTCCTACCTCTATGGGAACCACTATAGTCCCTATTGATTCTCTTTCTTCATTGTCATAAGTTGTGATTGTGATAGTTTTAGCTCCCAGCTCTATTTCTGAATACGGCTAGCTGCTTAACCAACTTCAATGTGCAAATATTTAGACCTGATCCATCATCTACAAGTACTCTCTTGATCTTGTGACGGGTAACCACCACTTCAAGATACAAGGGTAAGTTATGTTCTAGGGTTGTTATGCGGGATTGCAGTATGATCAAAAGTAATATGATCATTGGCATCTAGGCACATGCAATCATAGCTTGAAGATTTGTGGGGTCTACATCTGTGGAAACCCCTGAGTTTTGTAAAGTTTTATACAATATGTTCTTATGGGCATGTTAGAGATCTTGAGGAGATCGAGAATAGATATCCTAGCAGGTGTTTTCTCTAACTGTTCTATTAAATTATATTGACCTTCTTGAGGAATAGGTATAGATCTAGTATGACTAAGCGGGCACATCTTGTCCCCTACTTGCATAGTTTTTCTAAAATCTAATGGTGTTAATCTATTCATTAGATGAGCTAATACATCTAATGAGGGAATCATAAGGACTATCATTTGTAGGGTAAACATAGGCAGCAGATCCTATAGTCATTGGAGGTTTTCCCTTGATCTGGTTTCCTTTTCTTTTTATCCACATGGTTAGGAAAAGGTTCCTTGTAAATACCCATTTTTTCATTTGGACCTTTCCCAGACTCGGGGAGAATCCATAGTGATATTTCCTTCCTCGATGAGGTCTTGTATATAATGGCGCAATCTTAAACACCTATCCATTTTATGTCCTTTAACATGGTGGAATTCGCAATATTCATGATCTTTGAACCAAATCTGGTTTTGGAGCATCCTCTGGTATGGTACCATTGTAGTTGGATATTCCACCATTTTTGCATCATCCAATTGTTTTAGGATGGTAGATAAGGACTCTGTTAAGGATGTAAATGTACGTTTTGTAGGCACTTTGGGACGAGGTCCTTGTGATAGCTTTAAAAGTGGGCCTATCTACACGGCTTGGACTCTCTTGGAGTCTGTAATGCCATCACCAACAACATGTTTATTTTTATTGAAGAATTTAAGTTTTTCTGTGGATTTGGCTTCATGTTTGTTCTTAACGAAAGATCTAAGCATTCCCTTGGCAATGAGGGCTTTCTCAATTTGACTACCTTTCTCTATGACTTCTTCGAAGTTTGAGCCACAATGCATTTGTAAGTGAAAGGCTATTTCAGGGTTCAAGTTAGGAACAAATATGCTCACTAACTTTTTTTCTGGTAATGCACAAGTAAAATGACTGGCTAACCCACCCATCATTTGTAAAAATCCTACAAATGTCTCATTGGGTTTTTGTTTTGTATTGCATAGATCATTCATTGTGATGTCACTTTCCATATTATAGGAGTAATGCCTTACAAATTTTTCCACTAATGCGGGCCACATTGTAATGGAGCCCTTGGGTATGCTATAGAACCATTCCAATCCCACGGCCCCTAGGCTGCGAAGGAAAAATTCATATTAAGAAATTATCGCTATATGTGACCTCTTGGCAAGCCATGTAAAAGTCTTTTATATGATCACGAGGATCACTTTTGCACTTATACTTATCAAACTTGGGAATGGTAAAGTGTTTTGGGAAAGGCTATTGTAACATGTCCTTGTCAAAGGGGTAAGGGCATAGTTCTTCATACGAATATTTCTTATTTTGGCCTACATTTCCCTATTGTAATGTAGTAAGCGTATCTTTCATAGATTTTAACTCTTCTGAATGAGTTGCTCCTTAGTAGGCAACATTGGTCTTTGTACTGAGTCACTTTAAAGGTATAGTTTGTGTGTGGATCAAATTGAAACTCGCTAAGTTTGTTTTTTTTCTTTGTCTTTGTATATGTTTCCTTCTTTAAGAGCCTAGGTTTGCTAGTTTCTGGCTCAACTTCAAGATCTATTTTTGGAGGATCTCCTCCTCAACCAGGGGGTCCTCTTCTTCATCAAATTTTGGAGGAGGGGAAGCTTTACGCTCAATTTTTACTTTATGTGAAGCTTTATAGTGAGGTTTTCATGATGGTTCTCCTTCAACAATGGCCTTATGTTGCCCAGAAGTGGAAGCATATCCCACATCAAAAGGGTTATCTATGTCTAAGACAAATCTTCATTCTCCTAGGTTAGGATTAATGACCTTTGTTTCTTCTTCACGCTCATGTGGAAGTTTAGCTCCTAATGCTAAGACTCTTGTGAGTACTTGATCTTTATTATAATATAGGAGTTCATCAAATCTATTTAGGTCTAACCTCTGTTGTTCTCTAGAAGAGTCTGACTCTTCTCCACTATGGTCAATTAATGCCTCCGTATCTTTGACTTGAGAAAAGAGAGGTGCTAAATTATTACCACTAAATGGGAAGGTTTCAAAGGGTTTTCTCCTATGTCATGCTTGTTTGATTTGGCTTCCATTTTTGTGATTTTAGGCATTACTAGCAGATGTTTGTATGCAGCTAGCGTGACCCCTAAGTGTATGGTTTCTGCAAGCCGCTTAAGGTGATGTTTGAACTATACCACAATGTATCCTAGATGTAGTGTTATGTAGTCGTCTTTATATCAGGAACACTCATATGCACACCTAAATGTAATGATCACTCAATTTGTTGTCACCAAGCCTATACCCTAAAAATAGATAGCAACACTATTGTATCAATATGTAGGTCAAGTTAGAACCCTAACAAGGCCTAAGCACTAACATGATGTTGTCACAGTCCCTCAACAAGGTATACGTAAAACTAGTTTGAATGCCGATGAAAGCCAAACCTTTTGAAAAATGGAAGTCACGAATAAATATAGCAACAACAACGTCACCATGATACATTAACCAAACAAGCAAGGTGTTAGTACCATGACAACCTTATTACGACACATATAAGGCATTATCGACACTTTTCAAGAAGACTCAGATGACGTCGAAACTGAAACCAAGTGATAAGTATAACAAGGAGTTTTAAATCATGTGAGCAGTGTAACCACACAATAAAGGGACTTATACCATTTTCTCACAAAATGAGAATACGATGTAAGTACCAAGATTGTGCATCTAAGATGCAAACAAAACTATCAACTCAAGAAGAGACAAAAGATGAACCGGACTCATAAGCGGTGAAGATGATCTTGAAATCAAGATGGAAGGACTTTTATCAAAGATACGAAAAATGTACCTATGCACTTTAGACATTTAACAACCCATCCACAAACATGGATGGGCGTAAACGGACAAAAAAGTGGCAAGCACTATCTCTGATAAAAATGCATGAGGTATGCACCTTTCTCACCCCAAAAAGTGGGTGGTGAGAATGCAAGGGTATAGATCAAAAAGATGAAAACAAACCAAGTGCCACTTGGGTAGAGTTTCACCTCATCCGAAGACAAGAATAAAACTAAGTGAAAGTGGGACATAGTTTAGTTTCATGGTGAAAAGACACTTAGATCAAACTCACAAGGGTTCTTTTCCTTGTTCGACAAACAAGGTTCAGATTCCAAATGAGTTGTCACTTTGTGATGGCTTGATGCAACAATGGACTAGTAAAGTGGGCTCCAAGATAGAATGGCCTCCTTAATAAGTTCTCTCAACTAGGTGTTACAAAGTTTTCTTAAGCGAGCGTGATTTACCCAAATAGTCCCTTGCCTATCTTGGGAGTATCTCGACTTTACTTTACCCCCTTCGAGCACAAAGGGAAACTAGTGCGTCCATGTGTGCTCTCCTTGGGTCACCATACGGACAATGGTAACTCTATCTCACAAGGCATACTAGTCAAGTGGGTAAGCGTGAAGTGCTTCCTGTTTCATCCATGAGGTTACTCAATGGTGGATTACTTTAGGGTTCTTGGAACCACCCCCATTGTTATAGCTTAAGGCATTATGCCAAAGGGTTATGTTCAGATTAGAGCAGATAGGATGTACCCTTTTAAAAACTTGCAATACTGAATGTTTAATATGGTGTTTTTATCTTGCTTAACTTAATGTGGTTTTAAGTAGCATACCATTTGTGAACTAAAAGAGCATGTATTAGAAGTTTTGTTTTTGCTTCAACACCTTTCTTTGACAAGCATGTTGGGTCTATAGACAACAAGTTTTTAGTAATTTCCTAGTTCGTAGATTGATGTCAAGAAAGAGAACTTTACACTTTGCTTTTGATTCCTAAGATCACCAAAAGGTGTGAAGGAAGAGCATACACAATGTGAACAAGTCCTACTGAAATCATATGAAAGTTTACTTTATCCTTTATAAAATAAGTGTTTTTTGAGCATTTGATATAAGTTTGGTATAAGTGTTTTTGATCTCCAAGATCACTTTTTAAGGTGCGAGGAGAGAGCATATGCACTTTTACAAACTTAGTTTTAGGATAAAAACTAAAAAAACACTTAACTATGCAAACTAAAGATACCAAAGAAAAACTCTATTTTTAACTTGTTAGTCCTAGAAATCTCACTGAAAAAAGATTAGAAAAAAGATTTTGCACAGTTTATAGAAAAATTTCAATCTTTACATGACACCTACATGCGTGCTTAAAACCGACACTCACGCTTTTCAAACCAATGGGTACGCTCCTCAACTCGTATATACACTGCGAGATGAAAATTAGTGAAAGCCAGTATATCAAAACACAAACATTTACAACTGACATAAGACACTTGCATATTAACGTGGATGCTTAGGTGTTGACAAGTACATGCCCAAGCATAAAACAAAATTTTCAATTTTTTACAGTCAAACCATTTTATACGCATACGCGGCCAGAGAGGCGGATATGCGTGCCTAGATGACGGAGACACGTGCGCATCCCCTGTAAAGACAAAAATTTACAATTTTCACATAGTCAAGCCCTTGACGGACACGCGGCCAGAGAAGCGGATACGCGGCCCGGATAGACGAGAGACGTGTGCACGTCCTTGTAGAGGTGAAATTTACAAATGATAAGGACTATCAGATAGGTACACGCTATTCTGATGGAGACGCTAGGGTTTCAACGTGTACGTGCACCCCTTGTTAACACCTACAGCACACCCTGTGAAAAACCTACAAAACTCATGAATTTTCAAATTTTCAAGAGCAAACAGGTTAGTGGTTAGTCAAAGTGTCCTATTTCTATATCAAACCCACAAAATGCATGTAAATGAAGGTCATTTATCTAGTGTTAGAAACATAAATGAGGAAATAACAAGTGATTTGACCCAAAAACTTGAAAATGAACTTTGAAGAACTCAAAAGACCTCCATTAATGGAGGATGGACATAAGTGTCCCACTGGGCGTGCCAAATGTGTTCAATGAAAAGTTGTAAAAGCCATGGATTTGGGGTAAGAATCTCTAAAGAAACCCCAAAGGATTTTAACAATCTGATCAATGGACCATGTGATAAGAAATGAGCAAGGTTTTCTTCTTTGCATACATTAATTTGAAGTAAACATGCAAACTAAACAAATGAAGTTAACCTCTATTCTTTGAAAGCTTGAAATAATGAACCTAAGAGGATCTAAGCATTCAGTTATGTGTTTTAAGAGAAAGAGATCTCCCCATTAATGGCTTCAAGGCCAATGGATCTTCCCTTTTACTCCATATTGGTGCTATGAAATACAAAAGAAAATGCTATTAGCTCAATGGAAGAAGATGAAATACAATCTAAAGCCTAAACAAAATACTATAATTTGTGCTAGGAAGAAGAGAGAATTCTTAGGAAATGAGGGAGGGGTATAGCCCTATTTATAGTTTTCTATTTGGGAAAATGGGAGATTTGGGTGCATGTGGGACAAATGCTAAAGTCCAAAAAGCACTTTTAGCAAGTCAAAGTGTGATTTGACTATGTTTAGGGTAATTAACCTAGGTTAGACTAATTAATCTCGTTTAGAGAGTAATTAGGGTTTTGGAAGGGTTTCTAAAGGGCTTAATCAATCCAATGAAAGTGGATTGATATTCCAAGGAGCTAATAGAAGCAAAATAGAAGGGAATAAGAAGCTAATGTAGTTAGAAACGAGGCTATGACAACCTATTTAAGTGGTTTATAAGAGGAAATATGACCAAAAAGATGTCATGAGAAGGGAGTTAGATAGGTCTAACTGGCGGTGTGCCGTCAATTTGCAAAGGGAAGAATAGGGAGTGTAATATTAGGAATAATAGTGCATTGATCATCAAACATACTAGGTGTCTACGGTTAAATTTTGCGAAAAAAAAATAGTATTAGTAACTCCAAAAATGCCATTTCCCATTCACATATATATAAACAACGTTGAGTGACAGATTGCTTTGTCATTTAATCATACAATCATGCTCTTTACACTTTTAGTGCCTTAAATAGATGGGAATAATTCAAATTTCGGTTGGAGTTCGAGTTTGATGATAAATTGTTTTTATCTCAATCAACTATCTACTTGTATACCCTTTGTTTTCTCATCTCAATCACTTGTTGGTCATTTCAACTTTATTCCAATTAAAAAAGAAAAATTTGTAGTTGTATTTATTTGATAGTCATTTTGATGCAGGGAGCCATTTCAAAAATTTCCATTAGCGGTTGCCCACCAACAACCGGAAGATAGATGTTGTTGTGCATCGAATGTAACACTAGCAATGTGTTAAGTAGGGATGAGGCACGTCGGTTAAAGTTCTATGATTCCTGGAGCCTTTCTCGGAGAGTTTGACTTCTAGTTCATCGTTCAACGCGTCGAAGTGGGAGGAAGATCGAATAGGAGCTCGCGGCATCAAATCTTTCTCCAAAGTGTAAAGTTAAGTGATTAAGCCTAACTACTCTTACATTTTATGTTGCGGTAATTTTTACTCAATTGCATCAATTATATATTGTATTTTGATTTAATTATTCTTATTATGTAATTGCATTTATTTTATTTCATACTTAATAGTATTGATTATAGCATCAACAAGTATACGAGGGTAGTGTGTGCACAGGCAGTGTGTGGATAGTCCCAGAAGGTGGGGGTATACGATCAGTACTACCTAGGGCATTGTGAAACCTTAATTTGGCTCACGAATGTAAGAAAAAAAAAGTGAATTATTCATATACACATGGAAAAAATTCACCCATATGTATTAGTAAATTTAATAAATTCATTAAAAAGGTGAAGTAAAAAGAAGGCCCATATTTAAATGTTATGGTTAAATTAAATTTACTATTGACAAAAACTCTAAAATAACAAAGCTTATTTTGTCAAACTTTCTACAAATTAAAGTGTATATATAATGTAGCTAAAATTGTAAAGTTGAGGGCCTGTTTTCCTTTCATTGACATCAAACTCCTCCACTTGTGATATAATTGTAGGATGCCTATTAACATCTCAACATCAAACTTCTCCACTCTGGGAATACTCTATGATACATTGTAGGATTATTATTGACATCAATTATATTAATTAATTGTTATGTTATTAGTATATTTATGTCTCTTGATATTGATTTGTATAAAATACTTATTTTTTTATATTTGTGCACAAACTCAATAAACAATAAATATCTTGAACTCAAAGAAAATAAATCTTCTTCTTCGTTATTGAATCATGAATTACAATGCTTCATAAATAGGAAAACAACTCCCAACTCGAGTTGCCAAGAAAACTCTAACTAACTTTGACTAAATCTACTCTAGGTGGCGAATTTACTATTTTTAGCAGTTTACTAGAACCTGCTATTCTTAGTAAGTTTGCATGCTTATTTGTATGGGCATAGAAATTGCCACGCATCTTCTACATGCCTAAATTAGAGGAATTGCCAACTTTCTAACCTACTATGCATTCAAGAGACTAAAATTTACTAATGCCCTAAAATAGGAAAAAATTGAATTACAACTTAGATCCTAATTTTCGGCCTTTAGATGGCGGATCTTTACTAGGCCCAAAAATGTGCTGAAATTTGCTTCAATCAACAAGACGGGTTGATTGGTACATTCATCTTGTCAAAACAAGTAGTTTAAAAAAAAATGAACTCAAGCAGACACCCACTGACACAAATTATGACTTTTTCAAGTTCCTGCTAAAAATAGTACATCATTTTATATGCACTTTAATACATAGATTTTATATTATTCCCTTCATTTTTAAGCTTCCCTTATGAATATTTTTATCTTTTTTATTGAACAAAATCTCCATTCCTTTTTTACTCTTTCTTTTCCTTGATTTTCTCTTTGTTATTTTTTATATTTTTTTAAAATTACCATCGTGTGAATATTTTTTCATAAGATTATTACTGATGAATACATTTTGTGACTTTGAAACAAAATTTCAAACACTATCTTTAGGATATGAAAATCTAAATTCTAAGGTCACTTCTAATGTTATTTGTTAAACCCTTTAGCACATGATACATGGAATTATCTTTTACCCAATGATTTTATGGCATCTTAGATTTACCTTATTTAATGAATAAAAAATATTTCTCAGCATATTTTCTCGGTCATTGTTATGTTTACAATGACTTTTCCAAATAGATTAAGGATTATGTATTTGATTGGTTTTACACCTTATTAATAAAATCTATTTATTATTTCTAACATTAATTAATATTTTTTGGGGGTCATTTCTTAAACAATATTGGTCCTAAGATTACCTTTGCATAGAGTTGTTTCAAGTAAACAAGCCTCAAATGAACCTATCAATCATTATATACTCAAATTTAAGCCTTGACAATGAGAATAACTTATCAACCACCAAATAGTGAGCTTCAAAGTATATTTCCCAATAGACTACTATTAATTATCAAAGACAAAGTGGCCTTGATGTTTATCCATCTTTAAGTGTTTACCACCAAAATAATGTAATTATTCTAACACAAATTATAGGTTTATCTTATCAAAACTTTACTTCTTCTCTATTTGGCCAGTCTCCTTCGCTCTCATTTCTATTCTATCTATTCCTTGTCATTCTTTCTCTTCCTTGTTTTTATACTCATTTTTGGATTTTTTTCATAACCATAGCAATATGGTTCTAGATGACTAGAACCATTCTTAAATAGCATTAATTTGTATATTTTTGAATCATTTCTTAAACAATATTGGTCCTAAGGTTACTTTTGAAGAGTTATCTCAAGTAAACAAGCCTCGAAATGATCCTATTAATAATTATGTGCTCAATTTTAAGCCGTGACAACTAGAATGATTTATCAACCACAAAATAGTGATCTTAGAAGTATATTCCTCAATATCCTACTATTAATTATCAAATTTAAAGTGGAATTCAACATTTAATCATCTCTAAATGTTTGCCACCAACATAATCTAATTATTCTCGCACCAATTATAGTCTTCTCTTATTGACACTCTATTCTTCTCTATTCTTTCCAAAATTGGTTGATTTTTTTGATTATTACTTAAACAACATTAATCTAAATATTACCTTTTCAAAGTTGTCTCAAATAAACAAGCCTCAAATGAATGTATTAATCATTATGTACTCAAATTTCAGCCTTAACAAGCTGGAATGGCTTATCATCCACCAAATAGTGATCTTGAAGCATAATCCTTAATAACTTACTATTAATTATCTAATACAAAGTAGCCTTCACTATTTAACCATTTTTAAGTATTTACTACCAATATAATCTAATTATTATAACACCAATCATAGGATTATTTTATTGACACTCTATTTTTCTCTATTTGGCCAAGTCTCCTTCCCCTCACTATTATTTTCTTTGTATTGCTTGCCTTCCTTTCTCTTCCTTAGTTTACTAATTTTTTTTTAATATTTTCCAAAACCATAACAATTTCCTAATATAGTTTAGATGGACAAAACCATTCTACAATGAAAGAGGGTTTACAATTCGTGTGGTCTTAATCCTATTCTTATAATTCTTATTTCCACCTCTTACACTTCTTAGTGGATCAATAGGTTTCATAAAGGTACAAAGATTACATTGAACTTCGATTTCTCATAATGTAAAATTCACGAGTGCATTCAATGATGTATGGGTCTCAACATCTAAATGGGGTCACTTGACCACGGTATATTTATGCTCTTGTTAAGGCTTAAGTGAATACAAATAAGAAGACACATTAGACTGATTTACGACGATGCCCTCAAACAGTATTTGAGTATCTTGTTATCCTTGCTCTGCCACTTATCACGGTGTTTTCATCCCACCACATGACTACGTGTGACTAGATTATTTCATCTTGCATGCCCTCTATTTGACCAGTGTCATCCCTTCGACAGCAGTGTTGTGAACACACTCACTTTTGTTTGCGTGGACATGCTGTTTTTGTCTCGGCAACATCGACCATGCTCTCTTACTTGCGAAAACATCGATTGCGAGGGAAAGGACGCACTCTGCTTTTTATGGACATGCTCTCTTGCAGCAATACATCGACCATGTTGGCAGGGACGCAATTGGAGTACGCTCTTCCTCCTCCTTTCGTGTTCTTCCATCACTTCCTCAAGAAAAACATTCAACCGTTTGCTCACCGGATTCATTTTTTCATGTACCCCTGCAGATCGATGGTCTCAGGATTCAACTTTAGATTTTCACCTATAAACTTCTACAAAAGGGAAATAATGGCTGTCAGCCTACTTGACTGAACGGCATGCTCCTGTGCACGTTGCTCAATTTTCCTATTTAATCTAGCCATTTCTTGTCTCTCCAAAGATTCTTCTCTCTGGAACCTATCCTGGTCCCTTTCGTCTATTGCTTCCAACAATGTCTGCTGTAACATCTCTTGGTGTTCTATTACTTGTTTCACCATGTTCTCAAGATAGGCCCTGATAGAACCCAGATTCTGCTTCCACTTCCTCTTTTCCTTGTTAATTTTTCTATCCAACTTGACATCTTCCAATTCTTCTCCTGAAGTGGTATCCGATGACATTTTTGCCAGCTAATTTTACCTATTTCACGAGGATCTTTGCAAGGCTGGTTTTTCTTGATGTCTATAAATTTCTGTGATCTCTGCAAAATTACAGCTAACATGATCATTTTGTTGCACGTCATATTCCTATTGCTATAGCTATAACATTTGTAGGATTGTCAATACCACCAGTTTTGGCAGTAATCCCAGCATGTAAAGCTCTAATATCACTGAAGAATCGATAGCTCTTTACATCTTACGTATTATTTCCTTCCTCCTTGGTCTTCTTGTAGTATTTGTTCACATTTTCTTGAATTTTTTCCTTGCAGGTTTTTGTCACTGCTCATCAATTACAGTAATATCTTAGAATATTACTGTAGAACAGAAAAATTTCATTTATGTGTAAACTAAAATCAAGATCTTTCATCATAATAAGACCTTATTATGCTGGACCGTTCCCACAACTATATAGCAATACATATCCATGCAGACCCTATCCCTCACGCAAGTTCGCAGGGGGTGAGAGGTGGCACAGCGGTCGGTAAGCGTTCGTCGAGGGGGTGGCCACGCTCCCGTTTTCATTTCCGTTAACTCCGTCTCCATTCCCCTCCTGACAAGCTAATAAATATTGCCGGTTTTGCCAGCCTTTGTCGGCTATCATTTCAGCGACTCCTATCAAATCACCCGCAGCTGTCACACGGTTCCAGTTTCAAAAATCATAGCTCCGCCTTCATGAAAAAGATATGACCCGCCATAGACCCACATTCCCATGCGGTTTCCATGCCACTGGTTTTGGCTGTTCTCTCTGTACTGACTTTGTTCCCTCTCCTTGCAGGTGCTTCCCCAGCGTCGCCTTATACGCACTCTCCAACCTTTTCATTTTCAGCCCGATTCCTCCCCTCGAGCATTTAATCCCTCTCCTTGCACCATTGCGAAATCTTCTCGATCCAGACAACGAGATAGAAATACAGGAAAAATCTTGTTATATCATCCGCCGTTTTTGCGATAGCAGGAAGATGCAAGCTGTGATCTGGGGACTGTTGTGTGTGGAATTTGTGAAAGGCTTATACACTTCTGTTTGCTCAAGAGCGGATTTGGTGGTTTCACCACAATCTATGATAGCAATACGTAACT
>CM031235.1:1180271-1245271 GCA_018340775.1 Taxus wallichiana var. yunnanensis
TATCATGATTTAAGTGATGTAATATTCGAATGAAAACTGAGATACAACCCCAAACATTGTGAATCCATGACAAAATCATTTGAGAGCCATGACTGGAAAATGGTGGAAGAATAGGCGGACAGCGCAAGATGTTAGAAACACGTTGAAGTGAATAATGAGAGAATATTGTCGAGTCGTCAAGCCATAAATCGATGGTGAACAATACAACAAGACAAATGCAATTTAGAACAGAAAGTGTCTCGTTTCTTTCCTGATATTTCTCCTTTTTCTCAATAAACCTCGTGTTGCTGTAGAATAACTCGATTGATGACTCCAACTCTCGGTACAATCAATTTTGTCTCTGACTTCTACTCAAAAGGAAACTTTACCCTTATTCTGGCACTTCAAAGTCTCCACGCAGTCGATTAGACAGATGTGCATGTGTATGAGAATGAATAGATCTTCAGAAGTCAGAACAGATCTGACGAATTTGTCTATAGACACAAGAAATCAATGGAGCGGTAGATTAAAAAATAGATCCAATTGCACTTCGAAAGAGTGAAGATATGGATATGTGATTATCAGCATGAGCCAATACAATGTTCAGGAGCTACTACAGATTCACGGTTGGAGTATAACACACGAATTCATTCTCCCATCACAGCCCAAGACCGAGATTGCTAAAAACTACACAATAATGTCATATCACACCAAAAAAACTTCCATTCATAGGGACGACTTGAAGACTGTCCCTCATACATCCATTAGACATCCATTCCGTAGGATTAGACACTCGATATGATACCACTGTTAAACACTGCACAATTATAAAAACACCGAATATAATTATATTGAATTTAGAAATCATTCGGGATATCTTTACATAGATGGAGTTTACATTATATAGGAGGATGTTCTCCTTAATACAAGGAGTCAACATCAATCCTCAACAACCCACATATCTCTCTCCAATCTCTCAAACTTATCCCTAAGATATCTCTCACAATAAAATAGTTGTGTGATTTTTTCGAACTCACCAATAATAAAACTATCACAACTATATTATTAATATGAGTTCTATAAACTCATTATTAATAATATTACATTTTATTTAATAATGTTACACAATATTTTGATAACACCTAGATGATGTTGCATGATGGGATGAGCTTATTGGTTTTCTTTAGGATCATGTTGAGATATTAGATAGAATTTTTGGAGAGTATTTAGTCACTCACATCACTTGCAGGTGCGAGATACGGGTGATTGGCTATGTTTCTAGTGCTCATTTGGAGCAAGTATGCGCTAGGGGGTATGATATTGAACTTTAGAGCTATATGAGCTCATGGATGCATTTTTTCAGGTTTATTATGGTATACCATGTATGTTTGAGTCATTTTTAGTGCATTCATGATGTGTTATAATGATTTTCTAGTTGACCTAGCTTTACATAGTGCAAAACCTAAGGGGTAGCTAGGTAAGTCTTAGTGGATGGAAAGTTTGAGAGATGGTGATGAATTTATGATGATTGGAGATGTTATTAGGGTGTTTCCTTGTGTTTTGGGAAAAATTTAAGGTTTTCATAATGATTATTTTTCATGTTATGATGTTTTTGGTAAAACATGGTAAAAAACAAGGCTATTTCCAGCTCGAGTTTGAACTTCTAATGCTCACCATGAATTTTGGGATTTACATGGGACATTTTGGATTTTAGGGATGGTTATATAGTGAGTATATAATGTTTCAAAAAAATAATGAGGTCAGCTCATCGTCATGTTTTTATGAACGAAGGTTAAGAAGACAAAGTGATTTAAAACCCTAGCTAAACCCTAGCTAGGAGCAGCTTACATAAGAAAAGGTATAGTGAGCCTATTTTGATTGCTAGTGAAAAATTAATGATTTAAACATGTATAATACACCTCCATATTTCTAGAAAGGTATGGTAGAGATCTTGGTGATGAGTGGGCCCCACTCAAACAAGTCAATTTATGAAGAAGAGTGTTTTGGGACAAGGTTGTCCAAAGAAGGTATGAGCTAAATTATTGTTGTATGATGTATGTGAGTTGATATTTATTTTCAAAGAGGTTTCATAAAAATTTTATGCAATTTCATGGTCAAATGAGCTCCATTCAGGTTGACTGGTCAAAGGGCATTTTTGAGGCCATAAACAATAGTCTTGATAAAAATGGGAATAATCGGAGCTACACATGGAGTTAGAATCGATTCAAGTTTTTTGGAAAGATGACTCATATGAATTTCTAGGTATATGTTTTTTTTCTCATGATGGTGATATTTTATGTGGTTTCCAAGTCAATATTTTGACAATAAATGTTTTTCTAGTGCAGGATAGGACACGATCTTTTGAAAGTTTTGAGTTTTTTGAAGCATGATATGGATTACGTAATGCTTTCTCTGTCACTTGGAATGTGAAGAGGGGTGAATTTGGAATCTAATGAATCCATTTATATGTCTTTATTGTTCTTAGAATTTTTTTATCAGGTGATCTTCGAAAATAGATTTTTGGGCACACCGATCTAGTGAAGACAAAAGTGACTGTGGTTTGAGAAGGTGATTTTGTAAGGGATTATAACTTGCTTATAAGTGTTATACAGGTTTTGTAAATTCCATCAAGTGGTTACATGAAATTTTTTGGTTTATTTTAAGTGATTTTGTGGCATAATGAAGTTTCCAGTCCTAAAGGGTGTAGGAAACAACAGTTTTGAGATGAATAAAGAGTACTTGGGCCCATTAAACGAAATAATTTGATTGGTTGAGATAAATTGTGACCATGTATGGATGTTAAATGTTATTTTAATCACATATGGTGATTTTTGGTCATGAATAAGCATGGTTTTGGAATGAGGGGATTTTTGTCATTCCAATACAAGGGTTTTGGGATTTTTGGTGCATGTATGAAGATTTTTTCTAGGCTGACCTATATGGTTCAATTGTGAATGTTTTAGTGATTATTATGGGTTTTTTAGGTTGGTATGGTCGTTAAAATGGAGGGAAACCAACCTCTTTTGAATTTGAATCACTGAGAGGCTATAAAGATGATGTTTTGGGTGAATAGTGCTAATATTTTGGAACCCCTTTTATATTATTTTGAAGAAACCTTTACTGCAAAGAAAATGGCCTATCCAAAACCCCTGTAATTTCATTCTAGGACTATAGCTGGTTGAATCTTCCTGTGGAGGATTTGAGCAAAACAAAGATGGAGAAGTTTCTTTGATAGCGAGTTGAAAGAGGGAAGATTTGGATCCTTGTGTTTAGATGCTACCTACATATCATATTGATGTTATTTTTAGGTTTTAGAAGTATCTTTAGATATGATATTTAGTTGTAATAATTTGGAAAGAAGTATATCTTCTTGGGTACTCATGAGACAAGATTTTTTATCTTGTTATATATTGATTGCTAATGTTGAAGACATCAATTCCTTGTAATCTGATTTGAGTATAAATAAAGTGTGATAATATAATTTGAACATCAATAAAAGTGGTTTATGTTTTTATCTTGTGATCCTTGCATTGAGTTTATTTCATTGTGAAGAATATATGTTTTGATATGTGTGCTTCATGAGATTGTGTGTTTAGGGTTTTGAAGTATAAGTGAGAAATTTTTATTGGGGACTGATTCACCCCCCCTTAGTCCTTGTCACCTCTAACAATTGGTATCAGATCAGGCCCTTGGAAGTATCCTAACAAGTTAGAGGGAGATCTTTGGTGACAAGATGTATTTGGAGACAATTCAGATTAATACCTACATGATAAGGAGTGTGGTAGGTGAGAATGGAGACAAGTTGAACACATTGGTTGCGAAATAATGAGGAAGTACTCAATGTCTTACAAAATCAGCTTGAGGGGCCACAAGTTGAGTTGACAATTAAGAGGAAGAATGCATCAAGCATCATGCTAAGAAATATGAATAGTCAAGGATTTAAAGACTCAACTTGAGGAGGCCCTAGCTGAGTTGAAGATCAAGAGGGAAGAATGTCTCAAACATGAGGTTGAGAAAGAGGAAATGAAGAAAGATTTAGGAACTATGACAAGAAAAGTATTATCTTTTCAAGGGAGTTCAGAAATATGAGTAAGATGTTGGAAAAACAAAAGGCTTATGGTGATAGAACAGGCCTAGGCTTCAATGAGATTTCATCCAAATCATAGAAGAATGAAGAAGAATCAAGTCAAGGATCTAATGAAAGAAGGCAGCCAAGAAAGGGAGAGAGTTCAAAGCTTCCATCTCATGGAATATCATCTATTAGGAAGCCAAATGCATATAGGTATGGTGTTTTTCATGGTAATTACTATAAGTGTGGTGTTTATGGACATAGAGCTAGCATGTGTAGTCCTAAGGTTGAAAAGAAGGATGATTGCAAAGGAAAGGTTCAAGAACATCATTGTGAAGGAAAGAAGGAAGAGGAATGTCAAGGAAAGAAAGAAGAAAAGATAGGTCAAAGATATGGAGTCGAGTATTATATTTTCCATGAAAGGGTCATCTTGCAAAGTATTGCAAGAATGAACAACCAAGCACTAAAAGGTATGTAAGAAAGTTCAATGGTTATTTATTTTCTTACAATGATTATGGACATATGGATTTTGAGTGCAAGAGAAGACAAGTGGAATTCTTTAGGTGCCACAAGGTAGGGCACATTACAAGGTTTTGTGATGCAAGGATGTTGAAGAAAGAAAATCATGGATCCAAGCAACAAGTTCAAAAGTACAAGAAGAAGGAAGAAGTTAGTCAAAGTTCTCAAGAGGATTCCAAGAGTGTGACTGATAAAAAAGAGGAGTCTATTGTGAAAAATGTAGAATAAGAAAAGGAGGAATCAGTCAAGGTGAAAGAAGAGGGTTTGAGACCTTCTTAGGTCTCTCATCTAGCCTTGCATGATGGGATATGCCTCTACTAGGCTTATTAGAGGTGTATTGGTTCTAATGAAGCTTTGGAGTGAGGGGGAGATGTCTAAGTCAAAGTGTGTGTGTCTCCTCCATGTTTTCAAGGTATGAGTTCCTAAGTCTCTTTGCAAGTTTTTTTGGATCTAAGTAATTGATCTTGTTGTATGAGTCAAGTTTTAAGTCTTGGTGTCTTCATGGGTGCATGACTGTGTTTACAAATTAGTATTTGCATTACCAAGGTGTATTCTTAGTCTGAGGTGACTCAATGTGTTCAAGAGTCATATTGGTGTCTCATGTGAGTTTTTAGTGTCATAAATTTCATGATAAGAGTCTTTTGTATAGGATGAGTGTGGGTCTAGCATTGTTGTCATGTGTCTATGATCTGTAATGTCTAAAAGAAAGTCCTGTTTGATTCAAATAGTATGTCAAGATGTCTCATAAAGTGTATGAGTCTCAAGTTATGTTCTCTTAGATAGCTTCTTATGTCATGACATCCATTTTAAGAGTCCTAATATTATCGGGGTATGTGTTGATGTAATGGTTGACTTGAATAGAGGTTTTTGGGGTACAATAGTGTCAATTCTCATTCAAAAGGTACATGATGTGTTTGTTATGAGATTCAAGAGCAAGGGTCATATATGTCCAAGTGTATATGGTGCACATTTGAAGCTTGAAATGGTATTTAAAGATTAAATCATGATGTGTGAGGTCTCTCAAGGTATGCATTGTCATGGTCTCACATATGTTGTCCGAGTACTAATTCTCCATGTACGAGTGCCTATCTTCATGACTTTAGAATATCTAACACTCTAAAAGTAAGGTTTGAAGTTGATTTGAGTCAAAGAAATGATGATGTGACCAAGAAACTATCTCAGGATGGTCAATGGAGTGCTTATGATGTATGACTAGTACAAACTAAGGAGAATTCAGGTATGAAATTGTTGATGTTGTTTCCATATCATGAAAAAGGATGCTCATGACTTCAGTGATGTTTCTATAGTTCTTGTGGTTAAGGTTGTGCTTTAGAGACCAAAATGAATATTTGTTTCACCACAATGTTGCATATAAAACAAATAAGGTGAGGTGAGGAGGAATACATGTGAAGTTGAAGAATGTTGTGTGCGTTGTAGAAGACTAGATTGATCATGAAGAGCTCATTTTTGGCTAGGAAGGACTACCTGCAATACAAAACAATACCACCAAATAGATTCAATAATATAGGTTAGTGGACTGCCTAGCGCAAGCTAGATCTAGGAAGCTGAGTGCTTCCTCGAAAGGTTGTCAATCCACTTTCAATATATAATTTAATGCAAAGAAATGACAAGAAGTGAAAGGTCCTATTGTAGTAACATGATTTAGGTATCTCATATACTAATAATAAACTAGATTTAAGCTAAATATTGAATATGTATTTAAATCTAGAAAAAGGTCGGGGTGGTCAAGGCAGATAGGTGTGGTAGAGGCTATTAAAGAGGTTTGGGTGAGATTGGGTAAGGTTTTGGGTGATTTTGAGTGAGTTACGGGCTTGCTAGTTTGGGGAAATTACTGACACGGTAGAATCGTATCGGTTAGGCAAAGCAATGCCGGCACCTAGTAATAGCCGATGTTGATTGGGTGACCGAAGCGCCGGTATGGGAAATTAGATAAAAAGGTTAAAATGGGTTGGTTAGGAGATCTTTGTGATTACACAAAGAGTTGGAAAGGCTTAGGCTAGGTGTTATTATTTATGTGAAGACTCAGAGATGGTAAAATAGGTGGTTAGGGGGACAAAGAGGTTCAAATGGGCCGGTTGTTGAGTATGTGGGTGTAGGAGGTATCCGAGACGGAAACAATATATAAAATAAATGATTTAATACTAGAATCTAATGAAACTTAACAACCAAATTAAAGTACTTACCTGGAGATTAGAGGTTGATAGACGATGGTTGTTGGTAGGTGCTTAGAGAAGAAACAAGTCCAAATCCACTTTAACAACAATTAAGGCTTGGTATTGCACCATGTGAATGATCCAAGCTCTGGAGCAATAGGCTGATTACTGATGAAGAATGTGAGTGCTCAGGTACTATGTTGGTTGTCAAAATCTTGTTTTGAACACTGGATGTAAGAGCTAAGAATGTCAGAACTCAAAAAGCCAAGATGGAGACAAAACCCGGGTAAAGGATTAGAATTTCTTATTTAAGGGAACCGAATGCCATTAGGTGATCGACACCACCGAGGAATAACCAATGTCGGTTAGGGAGAAAAGGTCCTATTTTACCAAAAATAGCCTTTTCTCTCCATTTTTGGCGTTGTCAAGGTTTTTATGGACTAGGAGTCTAGGTTGGCGCTAAATGAAGCGAGAAATTAGTAGGAGGGATAATAGGTAATGAATGTTAGGGTTAGAATGAGTCCTAGTTAGTTAAGGGGAGTGGTGACTTAGTTTAGGTTAATAAATAGGCTTGGAATGGGTCCATGGTGAGGTGGAGGGGAGAGAATTATTAACTTAATATGAGTAGTTAAATTAATAATAATGTGTGGAGGGGTCATGGTAGGGGGTATGTGTCGAATTAATTAATTGGAAGGGGCTTAGAGGGTTGTGACCTAATTTTGGTGTCTACATTTACCCCTTTTTACACATGGCTTGTATTGATAAGCAATGATGAAAAAAATAGGAAGTGGTTTCCCCAGGTATGGGTGGAGGTGATCCCCCTCAAACTAGGAACTGATGAAGGAGTAGGAAAAATTGGTGATGAGTTTGATAAAGTGGTAGGTGATGAAAAATTAGGTAAGGTTAGGGTATAGGAAATGGCAATATCGGTGTGGTTAATAGGTGGGGAATTCAAATGCATGCACACGTCAAGAATGAGACAAGGCACTAGGATGAAGAGCTCACAAACTCTACATCGTCAAAGGTTGATAGTTTATCCAAACAAGGTTGATATGGTCTAGGTTGAAGACATTTTAATATGTGGTTTTATTTTAATTCATAATCCTTTAATGTTTGACTGAATAAATCCATTGGCTACTCTTAACCTTGATCATTTTGTATTGTTAAAAAAACAACAATAATGGATTCAACTTCATATGCATATAGGATAAAATCATTGGAGTAGTCAGGGTTGATAAGTGCATGAGCTAAAGTAATTTTCTATTTGATCTTGACAAATATTTCTTTTCCTTTTGTTGTCCCTTTAAAAATTGAATCTTTTTTTAGCATTAGGGTGATAGGGCTAACCAATCCTACAAAATTAGGAATAAAATTCCTAACAAAGTTGATCTTTCTAGGGAATGGTTGCGGGGCCTTCTTATGAGTTTGCAAGGAGAGAGAAGAAGGTTGAGCTTCTCTCTAGATCAATGGCAATGCCATCTTTGAAATAATATGCCCCATTATTTTACCCCTAGGAACTGCAAAATTAAATTTCTTGGGCTTAAAGGACACCACAAACTCCCTACATCTCTCAAAACTTTCTTGAGATGATTGATATGGTATTTTCTCTCCTTTGATAAAATGGTGATATCATCCAAGTAGATGAGGATGAAATCATAAATATACCCTTTAAAATCAATATCCATTGCTCTTTGGAATGTGGCACCTACATTTGATAAACCAAAGGGCATATTTTGGTATGCATATGTTCCCCACTTGGTTGTAAATGCAATTTTGAACTGATTATCTTCTCGACCTTGATCTGATTAAAACCTAAGTATCTATCAAGCACAAAAATATCTCAACTCCTACTACCGTTTGTAAAATTTGTTCCATAGAAGGTAGAGGATAATGATCTTTTAGGAAGCTTTGTTCAAATCCTTGAAATCCACACAAAGTCTGATTTCTCCATTCTTCTTCCTCATCGAACTAGATTTTCCACCCAAGTAGAGTATTTTATAGGAAATATTATTTTTCCTCAATTAGCTTGGATAGTTCATTCCTCATGAGGGGCTCTATCTTGGGATTTACAAACATTTGCTTTTTTTCTAGCTGACTTAGCATTAGAATCAAGATATATGGTGTGTTGGACAATGTTAGGGTCAAAAACCATAAGATATTCATAGTTCCATGAGAAGACATCACTAATTTTTTGGGATAAGGAGATAAAATATTGTTTTTCATACCCATCACATACCTTTCTAAGAAATGGCTCTTTTCCTTGCGTAATAGTGACTGATTGGTATTCCTCTTGCCTTGTTGTTATGTTCGTATCTTCTCCCCGAATTCATCATCGGGACTGAAAATGTGTTTTAGGGTGACCAATCCTTTAGAATACTTTTTTCTCCTTAGCTGAATAATGTGATAGCCATAGATTTCAAGCAAAACATATTGCATTTTTAGGAGAATTTAGATGATTTTGGATAAACTGAACAATTTGTTCATCACTATCAAATATCTCGCACTAACTTCATTTTATAGAACTGATGGCCTAACCACCAGCTTAACATGTTGTTGATTTCTTTGAATGAGGTCTTTAGATGGTAAAAATTGTGATCCAAGGGTTTCCATTTGGTCTTCTTATTTGTTCAATTTCCTTCGTCGACATGCGACATGCATGTTAGCAACATCAAAGTTCTCTAAGATATCTCAAACTCTATGCTTATAATATTTTAAAATTTTCTTCTTTGTGACACATTTCCCTCTCACTTGAAGGATGATAAATTATACATCCCCAAAAAATTACAAGGCTTTGTTATGTCTCTTTTTTGAATGAGCGGCATGAACCAATGCCTCATATTTTTCTACATTGTTGGAACATGTAAATTGTAACTTATGAGTAACGAATAATTTCGATCCATTAGGAAAATTAATACAACACTTGACCCATCTCCATTTATACTTCAGTAACCATCAAAAAACAATTTTCATAATCCAAAAGCATGATATTCTTGTTTAAGTGGTGTGGGGTGATGAAATATTCTCCATGAATGCATTATGTGTCCATCCCATTTTCCACGGTTGTGTCATAAGGGTCAAATTCATAATGCTCCTTGGCCCATTCATCTAACATGGTCATGAATTGAGCAAGGAGGGATAGGTTGTTCTATTGAAACTGACTCATGCTCTTGTTCTTCATGTATAAGGCAATTAGTTTGAAGAGGAACAAGATCATATGACTCGACATGATAGAAAGATATTGACTCATCTTGGATGGTAAATCTAGTACCATATCTAGGTCTTAGGAGCATATGAGACCAATGGGGGGAAAAATAACCACCCACCTTGGCAATAAAATATCTTGATAGGAAAATGGAAAAAAATGAGGAAATGCAATGACTGATACATCTTGAGTTATGGTTATAATTTTACAAACATGTAGAGTTAACTCAAGATTTTTATCACTCTTAAAATTTTGACATTTGAACCAGCAAGTTGTAGAACACCTTTAGAAATAGGATTGTACTTGAGACCTAAGATATCAACAATTTTCTTATGCACTATATAAGTACTATCCCTTGATTTAATCATGCAATTTTGAACCAAGTGTTTGCCTACAATTAAATGCATATAAAGGGATGATGTATTCGTAACTTTGCTTACTCTGTCTTCCTTTGCTTGGCATAGGTTGACTACAATATTTTCTTTTTGAACAATTAGATAAGATTGAGGAATTTTTTTGAGAGCTTCATGTAGGAGATATCTTTGTGATGGAATAGTTATGGCATCCCACACTATCACGGTCTTGTTTGTCTCCTTCATCTACTCAACAATGTTGGAGAGAATACAAGAGGATTTTTAAATTAGAGGTGTGATATTCTTTTTCTTGATTGTTCCAATGTTAGGACATGTACATTTGGTTGGGGAACAACCTTTATTAATGGGCTAGGTTTACTAGGAACATTATGAACCTATCTTTACTCAAACCCGCCTCAATATCATTTTCCTTATGAAGAAGATCCTCTTGATTATAAGAAAATGAAATTTGAGTACATCCAACACTCTTATTAGACCTTGTATTATCAGCAACATGAGCATGATGTCTATTGGAACTACCCACACTTGATTCATTACGCAAAACTCATCATCCCCAAAAATGAGACTGGTCTCGAGGTTGATTTCTGAGCTCCTTCCATGTTAGGAATGGTTGTTTCCATCAATGGTTTATGTTGATTCAAAGAGTTCTAAACCATATAAATCTAAATTTGAAATCCATTTACACAATTATATAGGTTATGTGCTTGATTGCATGGAAAAGACCATTCTGTTTCTTATATTACATTATTTTGAACTGGAACAAGTGCTTTAATTAAGCTAGCATAGGAAGTAGCTAGCGCAAGAGCATCTGTTTCAAGGAGGAGATGCGGGTTTTGACCTTGTAATCTATCATTTTTCTGATTTTTCCCATATCTCTAATTTGGATATTCATTTC
The DNA here is from genome assembly GCA_018340775.1 of Taxus wallichiana var. yunnanensis. Classification (NCBI taxonomy): domain Eukaryota; kingdom Viridiplantae; phylum Streptophyta; class Pinopsida; order Cupressales; family Taxaceae; genus Taxus; species Taxus wallichiana. Next base: position 1,191,484 of record CM031235.1, read on the forward strand.
TATAAGGATGATAACCTTGATTTGAATATTGTCCTTGGATACACCTAGGGTAATCTCTATACGATTGGGCTTGTTGTTTCTCCGGAGAAATAACATTATTTGATAAAAAAATTATCAAGGCCTCCAATTCATCATCATCCTTTTGTTTTTGGGGAGGATATGATGTGGCACCTGAATCCTTTACTTCTAATATCTTCCTTCATCCTATGATTCATAGATCCCATTCTTATACTCGCTTAGAGATTGCATACTTCTATGGGGTGGGGTTGGGCCTTATAGATCCATAGGGGATCACCAATCTAGTTGGAACCCATAGATATATAGGGCCTAACTCAATAAAAATAAATATATGTCCCCATCCAATCCAAATCTTTATAGAGAGGGGGGGGCCAATCATTCCACATCTATATATAAGGGTCCCGTAATATCCCATATATAGAGAAGGGTCCCCATCTAATTGAGAATTATATATATCCTAGGATGTTTTCTAGATGGCCATAAAATGATCTTATTAGGTTCTATGGAGAAATTTTATGAAATAGGTCCTCCAATGTGTCATACCACTTTTGGCCTTAAGGGCTAAAACTAGTCATGGTGATCTAATAGTGTGTGAGTTATTTTGCATATTGGAGAAGTATTATATGAGTTTGGATAGAATTTTGGTGACTGATATGATGTTTTTAAGGTCTTGGTTTGATATAATGATGTGTTTTCATGATGAATTACTCAAGGTCTAAACTACCCTATTTAGGCCTGTCATGAAGGCTTGAGAATCAAGTATACAAATATGATGTTCTCCTTGTGACTCATGATTTTGATTTCTTAAATAGGTGTATCTAGTCCCTAATGAAGTGCTCCAACTGGTTTCATTTCTTTGAATTTTTGTTTGATTTTTTGGAGCATATTGATCTCTTGACTAGTTCTTAAGGGCTAAAACAAAGTTTTAGCAATCTTCAAAAATGCATGCATATTGAAGCCTTGTGCCATGATTTGAAGGATTTCATGAGTTATTCTAGTTTCCTAATGATGATATTTTTCCATTGATATACCATATATGCCTTGGTGATTTGATTTTCTATGTGAATTCATTCATTTTTTTAGATTGATTTTTAGGTGTTTGAGACCTAGTTGGGTGTGCTTGCAAATTGGTGTGCTCCAAGATGAGTTTTTTTGTGCAGAGGCTATTTAATTTGTTGAATGTTGTAATAGGATTCTACTGACATGTATGAATCTTTTAGATTCATGGTGAAATTTTTGTGTCCTTGTAATTCAAATTTGTGACCGTTGGGTATGAAGAGTGTGTTTTAGGCCTATTTGAGAAGCCTTGTGATGTTAGGACTATACCAACCTACTTGGTCCTTATAAGTGATTTATATGATGTTTTGGAAAAAAATTATGTTACATCATGATTGACCTTAATTATCTTATCCAATTTTTGGTTTTGTTTGTAATGACTCATGTATAAAGGTGAAGGTGTATGTGCTCATTTGAGCTAGTGGAGTGGAGAGAGATGTGAGAGAGCTAGAGATAATTATGTGGAGTGTTGTGAGGGTTCAATAATATAATTGAGATGAGGATGAGAAGATGAGTAGAGAATACAATAAGGGATTCACAAATCATTATACCTAATCAGCATATGAAGATGCAAGTTTGAGCAAAGAAGAAGAAGAGTGGGCAGTTTGAGAAGATTTTGTGTGAGAAGAGATTACAAATTGATCACAATCAGTTGTTGGAGAAACAAGTACTTAGGTGATCATTCACTTCAAGTGGCTATATGGGTTCTTAGTCATATTATGGGGTTATATCCTCCTTGTAGGGTTCTTTGCCTTACTAAATCGGGGTTAGTGATCCTTGTGGGGTTGGTGCCTCACTAAATCAAGGGTTGGTGTTCCTTGTGAAGTTGGTGCTTCAATAAATTCATTTTTTTTATGTAATATATGCAAAGGTTCAGTGGTTTTTCTTCCCCTTGAGTTTTTCCCACTTTATATCTGGTGTTCATGTGTTCTATCTTGTTTCATGTACTTGTGGATGGTTATTACACACGTAATAAGCTCACATTTATTATGTATGTTGGATGGATGCTTTGAATGATGTATGTAATTTAAGGTAAATGAAGTAAAAAAATTATATGACTAGTTCACCCCTATCATTCATTGTTCTTCTAATAATGAGGCCAAACTTTGGGTATTGTGACTTGTTTTTTCATTATGTGGTGTGGATTTCACTTTTTTCATATTTTGCATTATGGTGTGAAAAAAGGATAGAGTTTCATTCTTGTTCACGTGTATATGTTTTTATTCATATGTACTTCCCTAATGTAATGACATAGTGAATAACAAAAAAAATCAACATCATGATACTTGTAAAGGTTGAATAGTCGGTGTGTTCCTATTCACACCTAGGTTTGTGGTAAACCTTTATAAAACCATTGAAAGTTGTGTAGATGGTTCCTTCTTGATTTCCAACACTGAGTAGCTTATATGTGTTCTTGAAAGTGTGTGGTTCATAATAACTTTATGTGTTCCTTCTTCTACCTTTAGTTCGAGTGTGTGCCAAAATCATGAACTAGAAGAGCCGAGAAAGTCTGCGAGAAGAAGTGTAAAAAACATTCTACCATGTAAACAATAAGGGGAATGTTAGGAATTTAGTATTTACATCAAGTTTGATATTTATCATATAGTAAATATATGCACTCATGGTAAGTTACCATATAGTAAATAGTACTAATGACTATATGGTTATTTAGTAAGTTAATAAAATATATTATTTGGAGTGATATCGTTGTGGTTAGAACAATACTATCGCATAAATATTTGGTTGAGAGATTAATGGAGATATGAGATCCATGAATAGAGGAATGAATTTCCTATATATGTGTAACTATGTATCCTAATTAAAAAATGAATAATTTTATTATTATATTCATGTGTAATTTCTCATACCAAAACAAGCGTAGCTAATGAAGATGAGTTTCTCTGATTTCATATCCAAATTCTTTCTTTTCTACTTGGGTATGTGCATGTTGGATTTACACCTAAATACTCTAAGGTGTGCAATGGATGGCTTCTAATTCGACCATGCCTCATGTGGTATTACTCCATCAAGAGAAAATGTGGGCACTTTGTTCAACAAATGTATTGTAGTCTTCATTGCTTCAGCCCAGAATGTCTTCGTTAGTATAAAATCATCAATCATGCATTACACCATCTCTATGATAGTATAGTTCCTTCTCTCAAAAAACACCATTTTATTTTTGTGTGTATGGAGGAGGCATCATGTCGATGAATAGTGTGAGCTTCTAGATATACTTTAAACTCAATACTAGTGAATTCCCCCTCGATCTAAGTGGAGATATCTGATTTTGTGACCAGTCTCATTCTCAATAGCCAATTTGAACTTCTTGAAGTTCTCAAAAGCTTCACTTTTGTTATGAAGACAAAAAATCCACATTTTTATTGAATAATCATCAACACAAAGCATGAAATACTGAAATCCAAAATGAATAGGTTTCATTGGACCAAAAATATCGATATGAACCAAATCAATCTTACTTAGAGCTTGATAAGTACTCTTTTGGAATGAAGCTCTATGTTGTTTTCCTACGAGGAAGTTAGGACACTTGTATGTATCCTTCTTGAGAGATGGAAAACCTCTCACCATATTGTACCAATGAAGTGTATCGAGATATCCAAAAATGATGTGACCAATTCTTTGATGCCACAATTGTGCAGAATAAGTATTCTTAGCCACTAGTGTTTGATCATCTTTGTAGAAAAATAAAGTTGGAACATCCATCCCAAATTTGAGGATTTTGGAACAATTTTTGAGCCTCTGTATTTGTCTTAAATAAAACACATTTTATTACTCTAATGACTATCAAAATCAATCTTTAGATTATGATCTAGAAGCTGACTAACTGATAATAAGTTCTTCATCAAACCAAGGACATACAAGACATCTGATAACCTACAATTTTTTGAACCAAGAGGAAGAGTGATGTTTCCAATACCTTGTACTGTGTAGGAAGATTCATCCCCCAATAAAACATGGTTTTTGGAGGGTGTGTCTCGTATAGTTGTGAACTAGTATTTGTGTATGGTCATGCATTGAGTGTCTCCCAAATCAATGTACTAGATTGCACTAGATGACATGGTTGTTTCACTAGAATGGCAAGTGTATAATAATTCTTCATCATCTGAATGATATTCTTTCTCATCTACATTTCCTTGTTGATAGTATTTCTTTCTCTAGATCCCATTCTTCTTCCCTTACTTGTAATATGATTGTCCCTATTGTGATTACTAATTGTTAGGTCTTGAATTGCTCAATGAACCTTTCTTGTATGTGTTGTACCAATAATATTTTAACTCATGTCCTCGTGTACGGATAGGAAATTTATTTATTTTTTTGTCCCCTTGTTGATGTTTTTTTCCGGGACTTTTGAGAATATTGTGACTTGTCTTTTCCTTTTTATGAGAAGATATTTCATGATCTTCTTCTCCATTTTTGTTGTATAGTGCCTCTTCTTATTACGTAAAACTCACTAGCTTCTCAAAACTCGATGGTCCGATGCGATAAGTTTCATCACAAAAATGCGGTAAGGAGGAAGTGCTCTCAAAACAATGGGCATGAGAGTTGTATAATAAATCTTCTCTCCCAAGGATAAACGTGAAGCCATCAATGTTGTAACTCTTCGTAATAAATCCTCCACTTTTTCGTTCGTTGACTCCCAAAAAAAGCACACCGAGGAAATGAGCAACTAACCCGAGTGGGTTATGCTTTGAGGGATTGATTAACAATGAAAATTTATTTATCATTGATATTCGGATATTTTTCAACACTCAACGAATTGACTCAAATATGGGAGGTGATCAAGAGGCATCTTCACAAGGGGGATGGCTTAACCCTACTACTTTTGGCTCTTCCTGGACCAAGGTAAGAGGACCTAGTTAGAGGATATAAATAAAGTAAAATATTTCATGGCTTGGTTTCCTTTATGATCACTATAACTTAAATTGAAGCAAATGCAACCATAGACACAATACTCACTCAAAAGAGTTGTCACTTGATTATTGTAAGCACTTGCAACATCAAATATAGATCAAACAAACAGATAATGAACAACTTCAAATATTACATTTTCACAACAAAATTGACCAAGGGTGCTTTAAATTATATTGGATCAAAGACTTGGTGGGATCCTCGGCAAAGCTTACTGGTCATTAATAATTTTTAACACAGCTTTGCATAATAAGCACATGGATGGTATGTAGGTATGATATGCTTACTAGGTATGAATATAACTGATTGTTTTTAATTAAGATTTAAAGGGGAGGGTAATTGCTTTAATGACCTTTTTATGTTAATGTTCCCATGGAAATAATCCATCCTTAACAGTGATGCTTGAAAAGAACAATCAATTTAACATGATATGTGAAATAACATTTGCATTCATTGATACTCAATGTGCAAAAATGTCATCTACAATCTTCACAATCCTAACTACAAATCATGGAGTTAGAGCTGAGATAAAACACTTGTTATATTTGTCTTATACACCCAAAATACCCTTAAGGGATAACAAAAGCTCTTCAAAAGTGATGTTGTCTTTAGGATTTTACAACTAGACTAAACTATTGTCAAGTATACACTATTATACAATAGTCTCATAGTGACCAGAAGAATACAAAAACTAAGAATTAACCTTGCACACTTAACAAAGTAAAACTAGTGCAAGATTGTAACAAAATTATATTGCTGCATTCATTCTTCTAAAACATTAGAAACAGAAATTATAGCTTGATCAAAATAGTGAGAGTCTCTTCATGTAAGTTTTGGCAAGGAGCCACAAAAATGCCTTCAAAACATGTTAATGGTTGTAAAACTCAAGCACCTTAGCTCTTCCTCATAGAACTAGATACAAAATATATTGCAAAGAAAACTAAAAGCTGGAACTTAAAAACTTGATTAAAATTTCTACAACTACCCCCCTTCTGCCTCTTGCTCAAAATGAAATACTTTTACAATATATAGAAGATGAGAGAGAGAAAGAAAAAGAGAGAAAATCTGATTTCCCTCTTCACCCACCAACAAGATGCATTAAAATTCTGAAAAGGAGCATGGGAAGCCTGCCAAGGTCATTCATTCCTGTTGTCTTGCTTGTTGGAGAAGAAACAGACACCATACTTCATTAAGACGGGTGGTTGAACAATACTAGAACTGCATCTTTAATGCTGAGGACATTTTATTATTTTTCTCCCACCAACCACCATCAATTTTTGAATCTGATGATGCCAAAGTGAAGGGATCGAAGATACCTTTCCAACGATATAAATTTTACAAGATTTGGAGCAAGGAATCGAAATATATGAGCATTTGAAGTTTTGCATGTTGGGGGCACAAGAATATGAAACGTGGTAGGATTTGATTGGCATCGGGATTTGATTTTGGCCACATGCACATTGATTTTTCCTTTTCATGCATCATTCCTCCATTGGTTACGGTGTGCAAAGATCCATTTGCATTTTACACATCGATAATGCAATTATGTGAAATGTAAAACTGCAAAAGTTGTCCTCACGTCCCGAAAATGTGCCACGCTTTCCTCCCCTTATTGGATGCTTGCATGGTGGGGATTTCTTTGTATTTGGTATGTTGAATGCCTCCTATATATCTATAAATTATAAAACTTTTTCCGCAGCCCGAACTCTTTCTACGTGTTTTCCTTTGACCCTTGTAACGTGTTGTCCCTTGATTGGTTGCAGAGTTTGGGGATCTATTTGCATTTTACACGTTGACCGCCAATTTGTAAGTTACTCTCGTGGGCCCGACACCTTTGTGCCTACAACTCCACCACCTTCCACACTACACTAGCTCCTTTTCTTTTCGGTTGAGAAAGCAATGCAGGAACCATTGATCTGTGGGAACTTTTTCCCAAGTTCCTTCTTTCACCTGAAAACCCAAATAACACTACGCCCTTAGCCAAATTCCTTTGTTGTGGATATTTTTATGATGCGGGGAGAATGTGACCCGATAGAACTTGTACCTTATGTTCCTCATGAACCAAAAAAACCATGATGGTCTAGAAATGAATATTTTCTTCATTTTTGGCTAAGTATAGATCCTTTAAGCTTTGAGAAAATGAGGGAAATGCATCCAAGATTATTGTAAGTGTCAAAACACAAAAATTCTTTATTCTTTTAGATTTTCCATTGAGGCTAAGCCATCGACTACCCAAGTCCAAGTTTCTCATGTTGTCCAATTTTGCAAGGGGTGCAAAAAGGATAACAAGATAGATATTTAAAGCATGAGGAAAAATATGACACACACATAATCAATTATATTCATGGAAATTCTATGAAATCAACCTACTCAATCCAGAGGCCTAGATTGAGCACCAACAATGGCTCTGGCTTGGGATGGGCACCCCCTATGGGTACCACAAGAACAAAGACCAAATGCCTAGTCCATTGGGTAAGGGTTCATAAGGAAAACACATCTGGTCATTTGAATAGATGAATAATAGCCCCGAGGGAAAAGCTGAAAAATTGCATAAACCTAGTCACTATAGACTAGAGCACAAAAAGGAAACAACAACATAAACATTACAAAACAATACAAGACTATGTACAATATAATGATTAAACCCCGCCATCTAGATAAGGCCATGCTAGAAATCATGATATTTCTTTAGTAATTTGACATAACATTGATTATCTTCTCTCCTCGTGCTACATCCCAAATGAGACCTTTCTTGGGTTTGAGATGTTCCCAAGTGGAATTCATCAACATCACTAGAGGTAAATTTAGATTTTTATGACCATGTTTTTACTATCAAGATTTGATTCCACGCTAACAAGTCTCTAGAAATAGTATTTTTCTTTATTTGAATTATATCTTCTTCAAAGAGGATCTCCTTTCCTTCATATAACACCACCATTGGCTCTAATTCAATGATTTTATCTGTGAACTCCTCTTTATAATTTAATAACCTCTTAATCTAAGCATCATCTTCAAAAACCTGATTTGGAAATGTTAGAACCACTCTAGCTCCATTTCCAACATTGGAACATGCTTCTTCAAAATCATGGTCCAGGGGACATTGACATCTTCAAGGTGTGCATTAGTATCCATGCAATGATCTTCGAGAATCTACACATCCTATGAAATTACCCAACTCTATATCAACAAACAATACCTCATAAGAGGCATTAATGGGGTCCTTAATAAGATGGAGAATTTTTTTCTCCATGTAATTTGACTAAATTCCCTTCCAATGGTATGAAATCATAGGACATATCCATTTGGACATTTTCACCCACACTAGCTTCCCACTTTCTTGATAACAACATCCCCCATTTGGCGGGGGCAATCAAGAATGACAACATTCATAGTCAAGTACTTTCTGGATGTGTTGCCAATTGTAAAATCAATCCTTTCACAACTAACTTTGAGTGGGTTTTCTTTGAGGGAATGATTAACAATGAAAATTTATTTATCATTGATAGCCAAGGATTTATTCAACACTCAACTCACTATCTCAAATATGGGAGGTGATCAAGAGGCACCTTAACAAGGGGATGGCTTAACCCTACTACTTTTGGCTCTTCCTCGACCAAGGTAAGAGGACCTAGTTAGAGGATCTAAATAAAGTAAAATATTTCATGGCTTGGTTTCCTTTATGATTACTATAAATTCAATTGAAGCAAATGCAACCATAGACACAATACTCACTCAAAAGAGTTGTCACTTGATTATTGTAAGCACTTGCAACATCAAATATAGATCAAACAAACAGATAATGAACAAGTTCAAATATTACATTTTCACAACAAAATTGACCAAGGGTGCTTTAAATTATATTGGATCAAAGACTTGGTGGGATCCTCGCAAAGCTTACTTGGTCATTAATAATTTTTAACACAACTTTGCAGAATAAGCATATGTATGGTATGTAGGTATGATATGCTTAGTAGGTATGAAGATAACTGATTGTTTTTAATTGAGATTTAAAGGGGAGGGTAATTGATTTTATGACTTTTGTATGTTAATGTTCCCATGGAAATAATCCATCCTTAACGGTGATGCTTGAAAAGAACAATCAATTTAACATAATCTGTGAAATAACATTTGCATTCATTGATACTCAATTTGCACAAATGTCATCGACAATCTTCACAATCCTAACTACAAATCATGGAGTTAGAGATGAGATAAAGCACTTTCTATATTTGTTTCATACACCCAAAATACCCTTAAGGGATAACAATAGCCCTTCAAAAGTGATGTTGTCTCTTAGGATTTTACAACTAGACTAAACTATTGTAAAGTATACACTATTATAAAATTGTCTCATAGTGACCGAAGGATACAACAACTAAGAATTAACCTTGCGTACTTAACAAAGTAAAGCTAGTGCAAGATTGTAACAAAAATTATATTGCCTCATTCATTCTTTTAAAACATGAGAAACAGGAAAGTATAGTTTCATCAAAATAGAGAGAATCTATTCATGTAAGTTTTGGCAAGGAGACATAAAAAAATGCCTTCAAAACCTGCTAATGGTTGTACAACACAACCACCTTAGCTCTTCCTCATAGAACTAGATACAAAATATATTGCAAGAAAACTAAAAGCTGGAACTTAAAAACTTGATTAAAATTTCTACAACTACCCATTTTCTGCCTCTTTCTCAAAATGAAATACTTTTACAATATATAGAAGATGAGAGAGAGAAAGAAAAGAGAGAGAAAATATGATTTCCCTCTTCACCCACTTACAAGATGCATTAAAATTCTGAAAAGGGTCATGGGAATCTGTAAAGGTCATTCATTTCGATTGTATTGCTTGTTGGAGAAGAAACACACACCATGCTTCATTAAGATGGGTGGTTGAACAATATTGGAACTGCATCTTCAATGCTGAGGACATTTTATTATTTTTGTCCCACTAACCACCATCAATTCTTGAATCTGATAATTCCAAAGTGAAGGGATCGAAGATACCTTTCCAACTATACAAATTTTGCAATATTTGGAGCAAGGAATCGAAATATATGAGCATTTGAAGTTTTGCATGTTGGGGGCACAAGAATATGAAACGTGGTAGGATTTGATTGGCATCGGGATTTGATTTTGGCCACATGCACATTTCTTTTTCCTTTTCATGCATCATTCCTCCATTGGTTACGGTGTGCGAAAGATCCATTTGCATTTTACACATCGATAATGCAATTATGTGAAATGTAAAACTACAAAGTTGTCCTCATGTCCCGAAAATGTGCCACGTGTCCTCCCCTTATTGGATGCTTGCGGTGGGGATTTCTTTGTATTTGGTATGTTGAATGCCTCCCTATATATCTATAAATTATAAAACTTTTTCCGCAGGCCGAACTCTTTCTACGTGTTTTCCTTTGACCCTTGTAACGTGTTGTCCCTTGATTGGTTGCGAGTTTGGGGATCTATTTGCATTTTACACGTTGACCGCCAATTTGTAAGTTACTCTCGTGGGCCCGACACCTTTGTGCCTACAACTCCACCACCTTCCACACTACACTAGCTCCTTTTCTTTTCGGTTGAGAAAGCAATGCGGGAACCATTGATCTATGGGAACTTTTCCCAAGTTCCTTCTTTCACTGAAAACCCACATAACACTACACCCTTAGCCAAATTCCTTTGCTGTGGATTTTTAAGGATGCGGGGTGAATGTGACCCGATAGAACTTGTACCTTATGTTCCTCATGAACCAAAAAAACCATGATGGTCTAGAACTGAATATTTTCTTCATTTTTGGCTAAGTATAGATCCTTTAAGATTTAAGAAAATGAGGGAAATGCATCCAAGATTATTGTAAGTGTCCAAAACACAAAAATTCTTTATTCTTTTAGATTTTCCATTGAGGCTAAGCCATCGACTACCCAAGTCCAAGTTTCTCATGTTGTCCAATTTTGCAAGGGGTGCAAAAAGGATAACAAGATAGGTCTTTAACGCATGGGGAAAAATATGACACACACATAATCAATTATATTCATGGAAATTCTAGGAAATCAACCTACTCAATCCAGAGGCCTAGATTGAGCCCCCAACAATGGCTCTGCAGGGATGGGCACCCCTGTGGGTACCACAAGAACAAAGACCATATGCCTAGTCCATTGGGCAAGGATTCATAAGGAAAACACATCTGGTCATTTGAATAGATGCATAATAGCCCCGAGGAAAAACTGAAAAATTGCATAAACCTAGTCACTATAGACTAGAGCACAAAAAGGGAAACAACAACATAAACATTACAAAACAATACAAGACTATGTACAATATAATGATTAAACCCCACCATCTAGATAAGGCCATGCTAGGAAATCATGATATTTCTTTAGTAATTTGACATAACATTGATTATCTTCTCTCCTCGTGCTACATCCCAGCTAGACCTTTCTTGGGTTTTGAGATGTTCCCAAGTGGAATTTATCAACATCACTAGAGGTAAATTTAGATTTTTTATGACCACTGTTTGTACTATCAAGATTTGATTCCACGCTGACAAGTCTCTAGAAATAGTATTTTCTTTATTTGAATTATATCTTCTTCAAAGAGGATCTCTTTTCCTTCATATAACACCACCATTGGCTCTAATTCAATGATTTTATCTGTGAACTCCTCTTTATAATTTAATAACCTCTTAATCTAAGCATCATCTTCAAAAACCTGATTTGGAAATGTTAGAACCACTCTAGCTCCATTTCCAACATTGGAACATGCTTCTTCAAAAATCATGGTCCAGGGGACATTGACATCTTCAAGGTGTGCATTAGTATCCATGTAATGATCTTTAGAATCTACACATCCTATGAAATTACCCAACTCTATATCAACAAACAATACCTCATAAGAGGCATTCATTGGGTCCTTAATAAGATGGAGAATTTTTTTCTCCATGTAATTTGACTAAATTCCCTTCCAATGGTATGAAATCATAGGACATATCCATTTGGACATTTTCACCCACACTAGCTTCCCACTTTCTTGATAACAACATCCCCCATTTGGCAGGGCAATCAAGAATGACAACATTCATAGTCAAGTACTTTCCTGGATGTGTTGCCAATTGTACAATCAATCCTTTCACAACTAACCTGAGTGGGTTTTCTTTGGGGGAATGATTAACAATGAAAAATTATTTATCATTGATAGCCAGAGTTTTTTTCATCACTCAACTCATTGACTCAAATATGGGAGGTGATCAAGAGGCATCTTCACAAGGGGGATGGCTTAACCCTACTACTTTTGGATCTTCCTGGACCAAGGTAAGAGGACCTAGTTAGAGGATATAAATAAAGTAAAATATTTCATGGCTTGGTTTCCTTTATGATCACTATAACTTAAATTGAAGCAAATGCAACCATAGATACAATACTCACTCAAAAGAGTTGTCACTTGATTATTGTAAGCACTTGCAACATCAAATATAGATCAAACAAACAGATAATGAACAACTTCAAATATTACATTTTCACAACAAAATTGACCAAGGGTGCTTTAAATTATATTGGATCAAAGACTTGGTGGGATCCTCAGCAAAGCTTATTGGTCATTAATAATTTTTAACACACTTTGCATAATAAGCACATGGATGGTATGTAGGTATGATATGCTTAGTAGGTATGAAGATAATTGGTTGTTTTTAATTAAGATTTAAAGGGGAGGGTAATTGCTTTAATGACCTTTTTATGTTAATGGTCCCATGGAAATAATCCATCCTTAACAATGATGCTTGAAAAGAACAATCAATTTAACATGATCTGTGAAATAACATTTGCATTCATTGATACTCATTGTGTAAAAATGTCATCTACAATCTTCACAATCCTAACTACAAATCATGGAGTTAGAGCTGAGATAAAACACTTGTTATATTTGTCTTATACACCCAAAATACCCTTAAGGGATAACAAGGGCTCTTCAAAAGTGATGTTGTCTGTAGGATTTTACAAGTAGACTAAACTATTGTCAAGTATAAACTATTATAAAATTGTCTCATAGTGACCGAAGAGGATACAACAACTAAGAATTAACCTTGCGCACTTAACAAAGTGAAGCTAGTGCAAGATTGTAAAAAATTATATTTCCGCATTCATTCTTCTAAAACATTAGAAACAGGAAATTATAGCTTGATCAAAATAGTGAGAGTCTCTTCATGTAAGTTTTGGCAAGGAGCCACAAAAAAATGCCTTCAAAACCTGCTAATGGTTGTAAAACTCAAGCACCTTAGCTCTTCCTCATAGAACTAGATACAAAATATATATTGCAAGAAAACTAAAAATGGAACTTAAAAACTTGATTAAAATTTCTACAACTACCCATTTTCTGCCTCTTTCTCAAAATGAAATACTTTTACAATATATAGAAGATGAGAGAGAGAAAGAAAAAAGAGAGAAAATATGATTTCCCTCTTCACCCACCAACAAGATGCATTAAAATTCTGAAAAGGGTCATGGGAAGCCTGCAAAGGTCATTCATTTCAGTTGTATTGCTTGTTGGAGAAGAAACACACACCATGCTTCATTAAGACGAGTGGTTGAACAATACTGGAACTGCATCTTCAATGCTGAGGACATTTTCTTATTTTTCTCCCACCAACCACCATCAATTTCTGAATCTGATGATTCCAAAGTGAAGGGATCGAAGAGACCTTTCCAACTATATAAATTTTGCAAGATTTGGAGCAAGGAATCGAAATATATGGCCTTCTGAAGTTTTGCATGTTGGGGGCACAAGAATATGAAACGTGGTAGGATTTGATTGGCATTGGGATTTGATTTTGGCCACATGCACATTGCTTTTTCCTTTTCATGCATCATTCCTCCATTGGTTACGGTGTGCAAGATCCATTTGCATTTTACACATCGATAATGCAATTATGTGAAATGTAAACTGCAAAGTTGTCCTCACATCCCGAAAATGTGCCACGTGTCCTCCCCTTATTGGATGCTTGCATGGTGGGGATTTCTTTGTATTTGGTATGTTGAATGCCTCCCTATATATCTATAAATTATAAAACTTTTCCGCAGCTCGAACTCTTTCTACGTGTTTTCCTTTGACCCTTGCAACGTGTTGGCCCTTGATTGTTGCAGAGTTTGCGATCTATTTGTATTTTACACGTTGACCGCCACTTTGTAAGTTACTCCCGTGGGCTTGAAACCTTTGTTCCTACAACTCCACCACCTTCCACACTACACTACCTCCTTTTCTTTTCGGTTGAGAAAGCAATCATGGAACCATTGATTTGTGGGAAGTTTTTCCCAAGTTCCTTCTTTCACCCAAAACCCACATAACACTACGCCCTTAGCCAAATTCCTTTGTTGTAGATTTTTCAAGAATGCAAGTTAAATGTGACCCGATATAACTTGTACCTTATGTTCCTCCCCCGAACCCAAAAAACCCACAATGGTCTAGAACTGAATATTTTCTTCATTTTTTGGCTAAGTATAGATCCTTTAAGCTCGAGAAAATGAGGAAACGGATCCAAGATTATTGTAAGTGTCCAAAACACAAAAATACTTTGTTCTTTTAGATTTTCCATTGAATCTGAGCCATCGATTGCCCAAGTCCAAGTTTCTCATGTTGTCCAATTTTGCAAGGGGTGGAAAAAATGATAACAAGATAGATATTTAAAGCACGAGGAAAAATATGACACACACATAATCAATTATATTCATGGAAATTATAGAAATCAACCCGCTCAATCCAGAGGCCTAGATTGAGCACCAATAATGGCTCCTGCTTGTGGATGGGCACCCCCGTGTGTACCACAAGAATAAAGACCATATGCCTAGTCCATTGGGCAAGGATTCATAAGGAAAACACATCTGGTCATTTGAATAGATGCATAATATGGTGAGGGAAAACTTAAAATTTCATAAACCTAGTCACTATAGACTAGAGAAAAAAAAGGAAACAACAACATAAACATTACAAAACAATACAAGACTATGTACAATATAATGATTAAACCCCACCATCCGATAAGGCCATGCCAGAAATCATGATATTTCTTCGATAATTTGACATAACATTGATTATCTTCTCTCCTCGTACTACATCCTAGCCTGGACCTTTCTTGGGTTTTGAGATGTTCCCAAGTGGAATTCATCAACATCACTAGAGGTAAATTTAGATTTGTTTATGACCACCATGTCTATACTATCAAGATTTGATTCCACAGTTGACAAGTCTTTAGAAATAGTATTTTTCTTTATTTGAATTATATCTTCTTCAAAGAGGATCTCCTTTCCTTCATATAACACCACCACCGGCTCTAATTCAATGAGTTTATCTCGTGAACTCTCTTTATAATTTAAGAACCTCTTAATCGAGCATCTTCTTCAAAAACTTGATTTGGAAATGTTAGAACCACTCTAGCTCCATTTCCAACATTGGAACATGCTTCTTCAAAATCATGGTCCAGGGACATTTACATCTTCAAGGTGTACATTAGTATCCATGCAATGATCTTGAAATCTGCACATCCTATAAATTACCCAACTCTCAGTATCAACAAACAATACCTCATAAGAGGCATTCATGGGGTCCTTAATAAGATGGAACATTTTTTCTCCATGCAATTTGACTAAATTCCCTTCCAATGGTATGAAATCATATGACATATCCATTTGGACATTTTCACCTACACTAGCTTCCCTTTTTCTTCATGACAACATCCCCCATTTGGTAGGGCAATCAACAATGACAACATTCATAGTCAAGTACTTTCTGGATGTGTTTCCAATTGTACAATCAATCCTTTCACATATCCCACCAATGGTACTTCCCTACAATACATAGCATAACATTTCCAAAAGCGGTAGTTATCTTAAGGTTTAACTCATTCATGACTACAAGAGGCATGATGTTACATGAAGCTCCAAAATCAAACATACAATTGTGTAAGAGCCACCCATTTATAATAAGGGATGTGAAAAAGGGGTTAAAATCTAGTTGTGTTTCCACCAAAGAAGTTCCCAGATATACCTCAAGATGATTTTCCATACCTCTTTTTTTTTACCTCAATCCATTGTGGGGGATAATTTCTCCTAAACATGATCCTTATTATTAATTGTCTCTCCTCCTCTCTTAAAACCCAAATACTCAAAGGCTCGCTTTTTATGCTCAAGGATCCTTAATAATTCTACAATGGGAACTGTAATATTTATCTAACTTAAAATTTGGGCCATATCACATACATTATATTTGGGAAGAGGAGCATTGGAAGGCACTTTATTATAGTTTTGTCAGATGGCAAAAGGTTCTTTTTAGTGGGGTTTTGGGAAGAACTTCGTGGCTCAGGATGAATTACAGGGGTTCTATTTAACACATTTTTATGAGGAGCATCTTTGGGGATATTAGAAATAATATTCATCCTTTCTTTGGTTGTAGAAGCATGTCCTTTAATTTGTTTATTTTTGAGATTGTATTCCTTTTCCTTGAGAACTGCAACATTGATCAATAATTTTCTATCCTCACTGGAAGGAACATCACCATCATATTTATTGATCATCAAGGCTCTTAAATACTCAAAATCATGATTATGAAATTCAAAAGCTTGGGCCATATCATCCTCAACATTTATTTCAATAGGGAGGGACCTAACCTTTTCAACACAAGTCCAAAAATCAACCACAATTCATGCATAGAGGAGGTCATTAGACGATACATTATACTCACATTCTCGTTTGACATTCCAACATACACACATCACAAAAATCAGTCTCATCAATTTCATCATCTACATGTGGATCACAAGGAACATGGGGTAACAAACATTTTCAAACCAATCAATGGCATGCTCTTCCTCAATAACATCTACTCTTCCCACTAAAGGGTCGGGAACTTCTTTGTTATCTCTAAAATTTTGTTGCTTACTAATGTAACCCATAGGTCCTTATCCTCTATCTTCATCTCGGTGTTATCCTTTGAGATGATTCCAAAATCTATTGTGTTAAGTGTTCTGATGTTGATTTTGAGAATTGGGAGACAAACCCTTTTCAACTCGTGATAATTTATAAGAAAACTCCTTAAAAGCCCCTATCAAAGTTTTGACTTCTTCAAGGTTAATTGTCTTGCTAGTGTGAGGATTCTCTAGGTTAATCAAGTTCACACCCTCTCTCTTTGGTGGCTTCCTAGTAACTTTAATATTATTCTTAATCTGGTTAGCCATGGTAAAAAAATTCTTAGGGTTCGAGGATTTTTGTCTCTTAAGTAGTATGTTTCTTTCTTATCAAATGCATCTGAGTACTTAATAAGAAAATACTCATCACTAGGTCTTATATTATTGGGAAACCTTGTCAAGGTTTTATTGAATCAGTATTGAAGTCTTGGAAAGAATCATTGGGATTCTTTTTAATGTTCTCAAAATCAAACAACAAAAACCTTGGATCAATTCTATCACCATATGAAACTCTGAATGCATTTTTCATCTCTTGCTTCATGAATTAATTGATCCATTGGGAAAGGATTTGAACCATTCACGAGCATCTTCTTCTAGAGTGTGTAAAAATAAATTCACATATACATCCTCAAACTCAACCTCATAATCATCCATCAGATTCTGAAATAACTTTAAATGATGATCACCACTGATAGCATTATTTCCTTGAAACTTAGGTAATCTCATTGGGGACCTCATTTGGATAACCTTCCATGTCATTAAAATCAATAGGTATATATGTGTTAACTCTGAAAGGTTCTTTAGGAGGGGGTCAGCCATGTTATTTTGCATAGGATCTATATGTGGAGGATGGTATAACCAATGTTGATCACAAGTTTGTTGGTTTAATAGATTTTGAATAGTTTGATAAAAGCTTCAAGGAGGAGTAGAATCTAAACCAAATCCCTAGTTTTCCTTAGTAAATGAAAGAATAAGATCAAGTTTACCTTGTATAGCTTTGGAAACGGGGCTTGTTTGTAGAAATAATGTAAATGATAATATGGACCAAATGCTTCAAAATTGTCAAATGTGCTAGAGCATTCCTCAACTAGCGGAATATCAATCTTATTAACTTGACTGAAACTACTCTTTGAACTCGATCAACTACAGGATTCTATATATGCTTCTTTTTCCAAATAGACTCAAACTCGTGAAGCAAATTATTTATGGGACTAGATTTGAAAGAAGATAGTAATCCTTCCAATTTTGTAAAATAGAAAGAAAATTAGTAATCAAAATTGGATGAAACCAGTCTATCTCAAAGATTAAGGATTTGCCACTAGAATTTAAAATTCTAGAAATATATGGAACCTTTAAATATGTAGGTATTTCTTCCCAGAATAATGTCACTTGGGTGTTTTTGATGAGCCTACCCAATATGTAGGAATACTAGAAATTTATACAACTGAGAAAAATTAACTCAAAATCGATTCAATGAGATAAATCTCATATAAACATATACCCGACAACAACACTACTCAGTGTTGGATCCAAAAATAGCACCCGGAGGAAATGATCGAGTTAACCTAAGTGGGTTGGCTTTGAGGGAATGATGAACAATGAAAATTTCTTTTCATTGATATCCAGGATTTTTTCAACACTCAAATCTGGGAGGTGATCAGGAGACACCTTAACAAAGGGGATGGCTTAACCCTACTACTTTTGGCTCTTCCTGGACCAAGGTGAGAGGACCTAGTTGGAGGATCTAAATAAAGGAAAAATTTCATGGCTTGGTTTCCTTTATGATTGGTGCAACTTAATTTGAAGCAAGTGCAGCCATAGATACAATACTCACTCAAAAGAGTTATCACTTGATTATTGTACGCACTTGACACATCAAATACAGATCAAACAAATAGATAATGAACAAATTTAGATATTATGTTTGCATAATAATATTGACCAAGGGTGTTTTAAATGATATTGGATCACAAACTTGGTGGGATTATCAACAAAGCTTACTAGTAATGAAAAAAATTTAACACAACTTTGCAAAATAAGCATATGTATGGTATGCAGGTATGAAGATAACTGGATGTTTTTAATTGAGATTTGAAGGGGGTAATTGATTTTATGACCTTGGTATGTTAATGTTCCCATGGAAATAATCCATCCTTAACGGTGATGCTTGAAAATAACAATCAATTTAACATGATCTATGAAATAACATTTGCATTCATTGATACTTAATGTGCACAATTGTTATTTACATCTTCAAAATCCTAATTACAAATCATGTAGTTAGAGATGAGATAAAGAACTTGTTATATTTGTCTTATACACCCAAAATACCCTTAAGGGATAACAATGGCTCTTCAAAAGTGATGTTTTCTTTAGGATTTTACAACTAGACTAAACTATTGTAAAGTATACACTATTCTACAATAGTCTCATAGTGACTAGAAGAATACAACAACTAAGAAATACCCTTGCATACTTAACAAAGTAAAGCCAATGCAAGATAGTAATAGAAACTATATTGCCTCATTCATTCTTTTAAAACATAAGAAATGGGAAAGTATAGCTTGATCAAAACAGTGAGAGTCTATTCATGTAAGTTTTGGCAAGGAGACACAAACAAATGCCTTCAAAACATGCTAATGGTTGTACAATGCAACCACCTTAGCTCTTCCTCACGAACTAGATTAAAATGTATTGCAAGAAAACTAGAAACTGGAACTTAAAAACTTGATCAAAAATTCTACAACTACCCCCTTTCTCTCAAAATGAAAGACTTTTACAATATATAGAAGATGAGAGAGAGAGAGAGAGAAAAGAGAGAGAAATTTCTGATTTCCCTCTTCACCCACCAATAAGATGCATTAAAATTCTAAAAGGGTCATGGGAAGCTTTGTCAAGGTCATTCATTCTAATTGTATTGCTTTTTGGAGAAGAAATAGGCACCATAATTCATTAAAATGGGTGGTTGAACAATACTGGGCTGCATCTTCAATGTTGAGGAAGTTTTATTATTTTTCTCCCACCAACCACCATCAATTCTTAAATCTGAGAATTCCAAAGTGAAGGGCTCGAACATACCTTTCCAACAATATAAATTTTACAAAATTTGGAGCAGGGAATCAAAATATATGAGCATGTGAAGTTTTGCGTGCATGTTGGGAGCACATGAATGTGACACGTTACAAAATTTGATTGGCCTCAGGGTTTTCTTTTGGCCACATGTGCATTGCTTCGGCCTTGCCATGTGTTGGTCTTCCATTGGTTGTGGTGGGTCGAGACCGATTTGCATTTTACACGTCAACAATGCGGTTCTACAAAATGAAAAATTGTAAAGTTTTCCTCATGACCAAAATATGCAACATGTTTGCCCCTCATTGGATGCATAGGGCGGGATTTCTTTGTATTTGGTATGCTGACTTCCATCTTGCATATCTACAAAATGCAAAAAAATCCCATGGCCCAAATTTTTTTGTGTGTTCACCTTTAACCCTTACTGACATGTCGGCCATTGATTGGTTACGGAGGTTGATGATCTATTTACATTTTGCACATTGACCACCACTTTGTAAGTTACTCCCGTGGGCCCGACACATTTGTGCTCACAACTCCTTCCACATTCTACACTACACTAGCTCCTTTTCTTTTTAGCCAAGAAATTAATGCGGGAACCATTGATCCACAGGAACTTGTTCCCAATTTCCTTCTTCCACCCAAAAACCCACCTAACACTACGCCCTTCACCAAATTCCTTCGTTGTGGCTTTTTCAGGGATGCAGGGAACAAGTGACCCGATGGAACTTGTACCTCCGTGTTCCTCCCGAACCCGAAAAACCGCAATGGTCTAGAAATGACTATTTTCTTCATTTTTTTGCTAAGTATAGATCCTTTAAGCTCTAAGAAAAGGAGGGAAATGCATCAAAGATAATTTTAAGTGTCCAAAACACAAAAGTACCTCATTCTTTCATATTTTCCATTGAAGCTCCATCGATTGCCTAAGTCCAAGTTTCTCAAGGTGTTCAATTTTTCAAGGGGTGTAAAAATGGATAACAAGAAAAATATTTGAAGCATGCGGAACAATATGACACACACATAATCAGTTATATTAATGGAAATTCTAAGAAAATGACCTACTCAATCCAGGGTCTTGGATTGAGCACCAACACATTAAGCTTGAATTTCAGTGTAAGTAATTGAATTTGCAAATTCAAAATTGTGTTCTTGTTTCAAAAGTCATCCCACACTTCTTTGGATGTTTTGGCATCTCGAATGTGGGGTTGCACGCCATTAAACACTGCGAACAAGATAATCAGCTTGTCATTTTGATTTGACATGTCAAAGTGTCGTTGTTGGGTTGCATCATCGGTTGATCTAATTATAGAACCATTGACAACTAGCCAAATTTCTTTAAACTCGAATTAAGTTCAAATTTTGGTCTTCCACATGGCGTAATTATCACCACGGAGTAGTTGCGGGTCAGGAAAGAAGAATTTGGGAGCATTGTTTGCCATAGTGGATTGTTAGACTTTTCCTAACTAGAGGGCATATTAGCACAAAACAATGTAATAATACATTGAAAAAATGTAATATTACTGACCACTTGTGCGAGAAAAATTGAATGGAAGGAAAAAATTATTTTTTAAGGCCTTAGTAGCCTCTGGAGTTCAAAATGGCTCAACTACTTGAAAAAAGCAAAAATCACTCCACTAATTTAGGGAGAGGTTAGCATAAGTAATCTTTTTGTAACTAAATTTGGCAAGGGTATCGACCTCTTTACCTACCTATTCCCAATGTCTTAACAAACATTCAACTAACCAACTTCGGGCCAGTACACATGTGATATGAATTGAAGGAAATTTCATTTTAACAACCATAAAAATGACTAAAGATGACCTAATTCAAATGGCGAAAACAATCCAAGACTTGAGGATCCACCTTCGCTCATTAGAGCTTTTCTGCAAAGAAGTAGGAATGCAGGTAAACATTGGAAAAACCAAAATTGTGATTTTTTCTGTGAAGAAAACAAACCAACAGCCCAAATTTCAGTTTGAAGGTGAGCCTTTGGAGATAGTGTCAGAGTACAAATACCTAGGCCTTGATTTCCATAGCAAGCTCAAGTGGGACATATGTAGGATGAAACGAATACAAGGAGGCTGGAGAGCCCTCTTTGCACTCCAAAACAGGTGCAGAAATGTTGAATTATGGGATTGGAAGACCACTAAGATCCTATTTGGGTTGTTTGTCATTCCAGTGTTGTTATATGGCTGCGAGGTATGGGCTAGTGGAATGACAAATTCAAATTGGAGACAACTAGAGAGAATCCAAAAAAGGATTATAACACACCATTTCAAAATCAAGGCTACAATTCCCTATGAAATCATCATGGCTGAAATAGGTTCCTTCCTCCCGGAGGTAATCTGTATGACCAGGCTCATAGGTTACCTGAAAAAAGTTGGAAACATGCAAGCAGACAGATGGCCTAAGGTTGCAATGGATGAAGAGTTACATAGACGAAAGAACACATGGATGAAGCAGAACTACAAATGGATGAAAAAATGGGATATCAACCTCATTGAATGCTTGTAGATTAACAAGAGATATCAAAAACTATGTAAATGAAAAGTTCATATTGATGATGTGGCAGAAGAAAACAAGCAGGAAGCGTCAACATTACATTACTGAGTTTAACCCAACCTGTGACCACAAAGAAAAAGCTTATATAGGGGCCGAAATAAAATGGCGAGAGAATATCCTCATTGCTCAGCTAAGGACTAGCTCTCACAATCTTAGGTGTGAAATAGGGAGGTGGACAATACCCAAGGAGCAGTGGGAAGAGAGAACTTGTGTAATGTGCAATACAAGGAAATTGAGATGGAAACACACTTCATTCTCCATTGTCCCAAGTTCACGGGTATTCGATCCAAATATGCAGAAATCCTAACTAGCGGGTCCATGGTGGAACTATTTGAGGAAAATAGAATAAAGAGCTTGGGTGAAATGTTGTCACAGATCAACCGACAGAGGAACAACCTCCTAAAAGAGGTCAAAAATCCCACTTTGGTTTAAGGCGGTTTGGTACTATCTTGTGGTCCCATAGACCTATTGGTCTCATGGACGTAATTAAAATATTTCATTTCTTTTCATTTCATAAGGAAATGTGGCACCTTCCAGGGGTCCACATGGTGCTATATGGGAAGAGGATGGTTTAGGTATTTCTTCAAAAGTGGATTTACATTAATTATGGATTGTTTATGCCTTAGAAAGAGATTTTTCTGTGGCGCTTATTTTCCCCTTCCACCTCTTTTGTATTTTTGCATTGCAAGGTTCAAACCGAGATACGTGGGGAAATTGCTCACCGCAGTCTCGTACTTATTTCTCCAACACACGACTTTGATGCGGCTCTTCGGTGATTGATCAAGAGCTCTCTCGGTGATACAACGCATGTTGTAGTTGATGCATTCGATTGAAAATGGAAGAGTGAATTTGTTTGCTATGTATTAATGAATCGGTTGGCTTTAGAACCATGGATCTGCCTAGCTCGATGTGACATGTGGGTTGGAAGCTTGTTCGTTTGGTGTGAGGGAATTTTTGAAATCTAAGGTGGCTACTTTAACTCAACTAATTCTACATGCTTGATGGATTGGTCTACCCTCAATATATCTTAGCCATTGTAAGCTTGATTCACCCTTATACTAAACTCGTTGCCTTTGAATAATAAGCGGTATTTGCAATGAAAAACCTTCAACTCGCCCAACACATTCAACTATCTCAAAGAGTGTTGGAGACGATTCATCCAACAAATGTCATAGCTCACTCGGGAAGAGGTAACTCACCCAACTCGGTGGATTCCTTGAATCTTGGTAGATTTGGAGGCACTGCTAGAGTTAGCTATAGCTAACTATGCCACCAAATTTAGTCAAAAACCCATATTGGGAAAGGAAAAAAATCTTTTATTTGAACCATATTTTTCCCGCAAAGTAGCATGGTGGTGTCTTGGAGGTGGTTCTTGAGGACCCCTTCTTACCCGGTGCATAGACTAAATATGCAAACTACCTAGATCTGAAAATAACATATTGTGGGGATGCAGGGGTGGGTTTAAGAAGCTGCTAGAGGTAGTATAGGATCTACTGGTAGGCAATAATCTTCTACAAAACCTTATACACTCATCTACAAACTTATTACCAACTTTTGCTCAAATTTGCAAGCTCCAAACTCAATATTTGATACCAAATGTTGAAGGAAATAGGAGGTAACTGCTTTATGATTTTATTAATACGAAAAATCCATAAGATTATTATGCAGTACGACAATATTCCTATGTGACTAAATAAAACAAATATATGGTTTAACAATACATTAACCATATAACAACTATAAATCAACCGATTACCAAACTAACCACAAGAATAACATAACTACCTTAGTATCAATCTATTACCTTAAGTAAAAATAACTATAATGCATAACTACTATATACAAATGTTTTACCTAACATATCATTCATATCCATATGGTGCCCCTCATTGAGAAACCATCTCATATTAATTTAGGATGGGGAGAAACCATCTCACCCACCCGGTTAAAGACTATAACTTTGGTATCCCCTCCCCTCTATAGATATGGGATATGGGCCTGGATTAATTGGTCGTAGGAGAGGCTCTCCTCACCCCGCCTCAAATTTCAAGGGGTTAGAGGACCATAAATATCTTATTCACATATATATAGAGCAATTGAGGGCCCCATAATATAGAGAGAGATGTGGGGCACCCTATAGAGAAATACGATGCCCTAAGGATCTCTCGATAGAGATGGGGGGCACTTCTCATTCTGCACTGACTAGGAACTCTAAAATTGATAGAAATGGGGGGGCACTCCTCATCCCAATCTAGAGAATTATTCTACTCATGGATTCAATAATTCCCATATATAGATTGGGGTCGAGCTCAGAAGGGAGGGTCGGGGCCCCATCTATCTATATGGCAATCCGGAGTACTCTATTCTCTATAGCTGGCCGGACGCCCCATCTATCCCCTATACTATATAGAGAAGGGGGTGAACTATCCGATCTATATGGTTCATTCGAGCATCTATATAGATTCTGAGTCTATATAATAAGGAGTGGAATAGATATATTGAATTTTGTAGGCCACCAATCGACATTGCCCTTTCTATATAAGGCACTCGCCATATAGATAAGATATGAAGATCTATAGGGGGGTGGGGGGGGCCTCCCCAGATAGATATAGTTGGCTCCTCGACTATATAATCCATATCTAGTTGGCATGCATGAATGCTATCTGGGGCACCCCAATCTGTACCAATCTATACCAATCTATAGGTTATTTTTTTATAACATCCCCATATATAGATAGGGGTTGCCATATATCTAATCTGAACTATAGGGGTGGGGGGTGGCGGCTAGAGATAGAGGGCCATATGTGTGTTTGTGTGTGTCTATGTGTGTGTTCCCCATCTTTATAGAAGGGATACAATATATAGGCATATAGAGAATCTATCTAGGGGGGGGCCGCATATATAGATAGGGCCTTCTCCCCCTCCTCTCTTCTCGATAGATCAGAATACAGAATCAGAATGGTTCAGGGTGGGGGGGGCCATATCTCATATCTGGGGCCCAATCTCAATCTCCATATAGGGGTGAGGGAGGTTCTTTGGATCTCTCCCATTAGGGGAGGCCCAATCTCAATATAGGGTAGGGCTCCCGACCATCCGAAGAGGGGTTGATATGGGGCATTCTATATATAGCTTATCTCGGGGGAGGAATGGATAGATAGGGGTTATTCCATATTTTTTGTGCCACCCCTATCTATATGTCATAACTATAGAGAGTCCTCATATATATATATATATATATATATATATATATATATATATATATATATTATATTATATATATTTCGAGATAGATCAGTTTCCCATATGGCCATCAGTTGCTCGAGAGATAGATCAGTTGCCCTATAGATCTATATGGCCGACCCCCCTCTCAATCTAATCTACGATACAAAAGAAAGGGAAGCCTATCTATCTCCAACCGTACCAACTACATTACATTATTAGGCGATGGGGCTATCAAGATAAGGCCCAGATATAGCCCATATAGATAGAGAGGGGCCTAGCCTAATATAGTTGAGTTGGCTCCTCTCCCTCGGACTCTACACATCACTATCAATACCATATATATATATATATATATATATATATATATGGCTCTCTCGATGGCCTGGGCCCTACTAGTTGTGGGCCTAAAGGTAATGTCCTAACGTTTCTGTGATATAGGGAGGGGTGCCCCAGTTGATTCAAGCACATAAATGACTTGAGCCTCGCATCATCTATCATCTATATACGTGATATGACTACCCATATCACATCTATATTTATAACAACTCCTTAGAGATCTATATAGAGTAGGTCACTTGACCGTGGATTTAACACCTATAGATAAATCGGTAGTGATGGTTTGGTTTAATTCATAGTCGGTTCAGTCACAGTCGCGATATATCTATAGTAGAGAATGCGATTTGAAACAAACAAAAAAAAAGATTGGGTTTTGGCCCGGGGCGGTTGACGGTTGGGGCGGTTCATGCGACGTATATAATGTAATGCGTTTCAACAATCGACGAGTCGCAAGATTTATTTTATTAGATGGAGATGGCGGTTGAGAGATTTGAGATTGGGCCCTCCTTTGTATGTATATGTATATGTATATGTATATGTATATGTATATGTATATGTATATGTATATGTATATGTATGTCTTCGGTTGAATGAAGCGGTTGGAGTCACTATCTATGCTATGATATTGAGTGAGTCGTCACTCTCTATGATGTCTCAACCGATACGATATCGACCTCCCTCATCTCGCGTCACGTCGATCGGGGAGTTCGGTGCGGTGGTCGGGCCCCTATCTATATATTAAGAGCAAGCTGGAAGAATTCATTCTAGCTCTTTCAGAATTCCCGAGAGGGCTTTGATAATTCCCATGGGCCATGGGACCTATACCTGATCCAAGGGGGCAAGTGGGATTGGCCATACCTGTTCGGTTGGATATGCTTCTATTCTATTCTATACAGTTTGATTGTATCAATCCATTATATACATATAGTTCAGGGCTGTCAATGGTTTCATTCATGAGATGATCTCTTTTCTGATCTTCAATCGTTTGTGTAGGTACATAGGTAGGAAATATTCCCTCTTATCAAGATCTTGTTAGACAACTCAATAATTGTTTCGGTTGTTTCTCTCTCTTTGAACATTTTTTATTTATTTTCAAGGGTAACAAGATGATGGACTGGACTGGACAAATAGATCTGATATGATTTGATCTAGTTGGGTTGATGGGATCACTAATCCATCATGATTAACCCCCGTTGGTTCATTCACAACTCCCGAGGAGAATTTTGGAGGAATTATAAGATCATCCTCCCTAAAAAGGCTAGGGTTTCCCATATATCTTGTGCACACAAGCCATATCTCTGGATCCATGAATTGATCGTCCTGCCCCCTATAGATCCTATGGTGCTCGGGTCACCCAGATATCTATACATACCCCATGTGCGCAAGACCATATATCTCTATAGGTCATCAATGAATCGATGGTCCTGCCCAAATCTATATATGTCGGGTCTACCCTATAGAGAGATATGGCGCAACGCCATATCTTAACAGATGGATGATGGATGATGAATTTAGACCCCGGTTGTATCACGTAGATAATGGATGGATACGTGCGTGACCTGACCATAGATCTCTATAGGGACAACATTGCATTGATATCACGTATATAATGGATGGAATAGATGATGTGTACCGGATGATTGATCCATCGTCTCTAGTGTAGGTGTAGGTGTGGGTGTGTTGCCCCCTCTATATATATGGCGATCTGATTCCATCCAGAATCTAGACATTTGTAGATCTAGATATTTACATATGTGTTAGATATATAATATTGGTCTTATATCTTCCCCACCCTAACCAAATATTTCCATCTATCTAATGATCTTAGATATGATATTCCACCCATCCCTATCCCTATCCCTATCCCTATCCCTATCCCTATCCCTATCCCTATCCCTACATATGTGTTAGATATATAATATTGGTCTTATATCTTCCCCACCCTAACCAAATATTTCCATCTATCTAATGATCTTAGATATGATATTCCACCCATCCCTATCCCTATCCCTATCCCTATCCCTATCCCTATCCCTATCCCCATCCCCATCCCCATCCCCATCCCCATCCCCATCCCCATCCCCATCCCCATCCCCATCCCCATCCCCATCCCCATCCCCATCCCTATCCCTATCCCTATCCCTATCCATATATGTTTCTTTTTTATCAATCGATAGTTATCCATCTATATCTAGGTTGGAAGCCGGATAGCTAGATAGATGGAACTATAGGATCAAAGTAGGGCAGTTCAGAATATTGATCGGTGCGGATCGTGGTTTTTCTCTATATCTGTATCCATCTAGATCTATATATTTGTATTACATAGAGAATATAGATATGCATGTGATATTTTATCCATATGATTAGATTAGGACCGAATTGACTCTACCCGGACTAGATAGGTGGATTGGATAGAAGCTAGAAAAATAGAAGAGTCACCCTCTAAAAAAACACGGAAACGAAGCGTGGTGAGCGCTATCGAAATATCTCATCTCGCCGGTCCACCATAGCCGGGATCGCCATATCTAGTTCTCTATCTGGGGTGGGGGGTGGCACACCCGATCTGAATTGTTCACCCGATCCATCTCTAATCTAAGATGAACCTAGTAGTAGATGAGATTCCTTCCTCCCGTCAAGTATTCATCATCATATATTCCTAAGGGAATGGGCTTGCATAATTTTGAATCAAGGTGGCTTCGTCCCTTCACATCTCATACGAAAAGCTCTCCAAGGATCCTTAGATAGGACACGAAAGGGCCCTCGACCCCCCATCCCCTTCTCTCCATCCTACGGTAGGGCTGGTCTGGTCGCTTCGCTCTCGACCTCCCCCTCATCATCTTTTTCTTCGAATACGAAGACTTCTAAGTCTATATCGATAGCCCTATTTCTCATCTTAGAAAACCATGGATGATCTAAACTCAATCTTACAACTCCCCCTTCACTTCACTCCCCTTCGCAAGCTCGCCCGGTCGGCCCCCCTATCCCCAAAGGTTAGTGGATGGAATGCACGATGACGATCATGATAGATGCTCGTGTTAAGGAAGGACGAATCCTCTCTATAAATGGGAGATCCTAGGTAGATATCTGGGCATACCCCTGAACTCTAGATATGGCCAGTAGCCCATCCCAACTCCCCAAGCCCATAACCAAGTATTGACGGGCGTCTTGATTCCCATTCCCAACTCCCTATCAGCCCCCTCTATATCGATATATGGCAAGTGTTCATTCCCCCGTCTTGATTCCCGAATCAACAATGAGAGGAATAGAGGGATACCCCCGGGACGGAGCCGTATGACGCGAGAGTGTCACGTACGGTTCCTTTGAGAAGGGTGTGATACCACCACCTATCAGGCCCGACGAGCGGTCCACGGAGCTGCATCCTTACTCACCCAGTCTATGTACATTGCTCTTTCCAGGAGGTCGGCTGCCTATCCTAGATCTTCCCATATTCAATAAGATCCCGGGCTCGATCTGGTCTAGTATCAAGGTGATTTTCTTTCTGTTCCTGTATATCCGGGTCCGTGCCGCATTTCCACGATATCGTTATGATCAATCAATGGGACTCGGCCGGAAGGTCTTTTCGCCTCTGTCATTAGCTCGGGTAGTCTTCGTTTCCGGTGTTCTAGTCACCTTCCAATGGCTCCCTCACCGGTAGTATTCTCTGTCCTATCCAGTGTCTAGAGAGGATACTCCCAAAAATTCCCAACATAATTTTTAATTGTTGGGGATCACCCTTCCTTGATGATGACTCGTATTCTATCTGATCCCATAGAAGATATAGAGTTTCCATCGGGAGGGGGTT
This sequence comes from Taxus wallichiana var. yunnanensis, assembly GCA_018340775.1. Classification (NCBI taxonomy): domain Eukaryota; kingdom Viridiplantae; phylum Streptophyta; class Pinopsida; order Cupressales; family Taxaceae; genus Taxus; species Taxus wallichiana. Next base: position 1,221,416 of record CM031235.1, read on the forward strand.
CCACTATCATGATCCATTCATCGTCATCTATTCTATATCTCCACCTCTATCTCTCTATGTCCTGTCCCAACTGGATATGAATGGAATAACCCAATGGTCCTGCCTTACCCAATGGTCCGATTGGATTTCTCTTTCCATCTAATATTATCAAGAGTAGAGTATGGGGGACAAGGATTCATTCTCTCGAGTTCTAGACGATGATATGAATAAAGAGGGGATAGAACCCAACATATATATAAAGAGCCTCACGAATTATATAGAGAGTGTAACATTGTTTCTAATAAACATTGTGTGCAAACATTTATTAGAAACATTGTTTGATAAACATTATTTGCAAACATTCATTACAAACATTTTTGGAACATTGTGTTTGTGTACAAATAAAAAATGGTGTACAAACATTACAAACATTGTGTATAATTTCAATGTTTTGTTGTAAAATTCCATCTAGGGCCCTATATATATATATATATATATATATATATATATATATATATATATATATATATATATATATATATATATATATATATATATATATATATATATATATATATATATATATATATATATATATATATATATATATATATATATATATATATATCTCCCTGTCGGATATGTGATATCGCCTAAACTAGCCCAGCATCTATTTCGGGCCCTAAATAGATATCTTAGTTCCTAGCTTAGTCTAGCCTATCCCAAAATCTAAGACTATATGGTATGGGAGATTCCCATTACTTCCCCTCCACCTGTGTGTGTGTGTGTGTGTGCATGTGTGTGTGCGAGTGTGTGTGCGTGTGTTTGTGTGTGTGTAAATGACATCCAAATAACAACATCTCAACCGTATTGTATATATAATACAAACTCCATCTATATCAAGGATAGACCCATATAAAAATCTATAAAGAGGGGGGTCTCTATATATGGGGGAGTCAATGCCAATGAAACTCCATCTCTATATTAACCTTTATCTATATATGGAACAATGATATGGTTTCTATGTACGAGATAAGGTGAGCAATGACAGAGGCCCCACACATCCACCGATGGACCCCCATATATCTAATCTAGTCTAAGGGCCTCGACATATGCATGTCACATATATAGAGTTTTTTAGTTGGAAAATTGGTTATTGAGAACAACCAACAGTTCTAGGGGATATCAGTCTCTCCTCTTTAATGGGGAGGTTCACTTATTTAATCAAAATCAAAAACCTAAGTATTTACAAATTTACAAACTAATTAATATTTGATGAGGATATGGGTGACCACAAATGTCATCATTATTCTCAATACAAAATATATACGAGGAAAGAGCATGGAGGAATTACAAGAGTGGCATGACTAGGGTAAGACAAGTTGTTTAGGGAAACACAATCAGAATGTAACTAGCGATTAATCAAGGATAAACAATTCCCACCTAGTTCTCAAAGATTACCAACAGAGTGTAAATGAGAGGAAAGAATAAGTAGCACTATAAAATAAGAAGAGTGTGGATCTATATTTTACTCATGCATGCAAATAGAATTAAAGAACATGTGTGTTTGCATAAATGAAAAACCCATAACACATAGAATGCAAATTGAAACAAAGTTCAACACATTTTACTCCATGGATTAGAACACAAAGTCTCAAATTTCAGATAAAATAAACAACAATTAACCAGATTGAAAGACAAGAAATGGAAAGAACTTGAATGGAGAAAAGAAGGTTTTCTTTTGTATTGATCAAAATCTATATTTACATCTAAATGCACCAATATCCAACCCCTTTTACAAATGAAATGAGGCCTTATATAGGCTAGGGGAGGATGTAACTACCTTTTCTAACTAACTATTCTTAATTAAGTGTTAAGAACTTAATTAATTAATTACATAAGTTGGCTTTATTTTACAATTTTTATTTTTAAAAATAATAAATGCAAATTTAAAATAGAACAATTATAAGTCCTTATGAGCATAGTCATTCGAAATTTTCACAATAGTCTAAGAGCATTAGGAATCCATTGTTTGTGAGTAGCCTTCCAAGAGAATTTCCATTTCCACCATTCTACACAAGTCCCTTTATTTCCTCTACAACAACAAAGTTCTTCCATCTTGATCTTTTTGACCAAGTCTTCTTTGAATAACTTGTCTTTGATAAGTGATTTGAATTTCACCTTGATTTGGTCAAATGGTTTTATTTCTACTAAATTCTCCTTGAAGAGTTGGTAACGAAGAGCTTGCAAATCAACAAATATCTTATCTTTCAATGATTCACCCTTTTGTACCATAGTCTTCAACTCAGTTGCAAACTCTTCCAAAAATTTAATTCTCCACTCCACACTGAAGGTCCAAGTCCTTGAAAATATTTTCTTTGAATCATCAAAAACCTTGTGAGAGAGAAGGATTTTTTCATCTATTGAAATCATGATCTAAATATCCTACATACAGTCTGCCCAAATCTTGAGTTCCTTATCAATGGAGTCAATCCTTGAATTAATTTTCTCTTGAGCTAGGTAATATTCATACACTTGTATGCCTCATCAATGAATTGTAGACCGGAAACCATAATGCATTCAATCCAAGCCTCAGATGCCTTACAAAATGTAGGATGCTTATGAATCTCTATGATGGATTTGACATCAATCCCAATAATATTAGCATTGGGTGGAAGTGAGGAGAGGGGAGTAGGATCGAGAGGATTCTTACGATGAGAGGATTCTTATTCGATGAGAGGAAATACTTGATGAATTTAGAAATGATTTTTACTTTCTCTTAAGTTTCTCTTGAGTTTACTTTCTTTTTCTACCCTCTCAATGACCTTAGAGACAATCTCTCTAAGGTTATGCACTTCACCTTTAGGAGTTGATTCTCCCAGTGGGAATTTGGTGTGTTCTAAATCTAAAATGGATAAATATTTCACGTTATTATCTCCTTTTGGCTTAGAAATCTCCAAAAAAATTGTCCTTTTGAATTAAACCAGATGAGAAGTTTTCTTGGATTTCTTAGGAGGAGGAGGAGATGTGCCAAGAAGAGCAAACCGTATCAAATCCTTTAACTTTAATATGATATTTTTATTTTCTTTTAATGTTACTATCAACCATGGGTTGGACCCATGTGAAGGAATCACCTAAATAAGAAGTTATGGGAGGAAGTGCAAGAACAATTTGAGAACTGGTAGGTTGAGAAATGAAAACCTCAATGGTGAAATTCACAATGGAAGAAGAGGTTGGCATTCTAACCTCTAACTTAGGCCTAAAAACATATTTTTCCCTGCATCTGGCTCAATTATCTCAACTTTCATACTCTTCTCCTCCTTCATCTTGTTTCTTCCTCATGTTTCTCTCGACTACTTTTCTTCTCAATAGGGTTGTGATGCTTTCTCAGGAGGAGTGACAACTTCACTAGTCATTTCTTGAGTTTTCTCTTGTTCTACTCCTTGTTCAAGTGTCTCTTCTTTCTTCTTAGCCTCTTTTGACTTATCTTTCTTCATATACACATTGGTTCTTGAGTCCAAGGGTGAAGATGAAGGATTTTTTTGGGTGGGAACATATTTTTGTGAGGTGGAAGCTTCTTGAGAAGAAGATGTCTTTATTGATTCTCTGAACTCTTTCATTCTCCTATTGAACCAATACCTCACTCTCAAGAACATTGGATTGTTCAACTCATCGGGATTTTCCTTCTCTTTATGTGACCAATAAATAATATGTAGTGGAGTATACTAAATGGATTTTATATATTCAACCACATACAAATCAAAATCATCATCTTCTAACCCTTCTAGAACATTATATATATTAATGTCCTTGATTTTTTGTAATGAAAACCTATCAAATAGCCTTTTCCTTACTTCATATTCATCAACAATCCTCCCAATAGTCTTTAAATGTTGGCACATGGTAGTAGGTCATCCTCAGATTATTTGAAATGAAACCTTTACTTATCAAAGTAAGATCTCTTATGATATGTATGGAACTTGAACTTTGAGATAGTCCTCTCAACATTTTGAGCATCAAGGGTTGACCTACAAGTGTAATTTCCCAATGAGATGGGGAATTGGATGCCTAAGATTTTCTTGTCTCTATAGGTTCTATGAAGCACATCCAATTGTCTACATAGTTCAACCAAGATTAACTTGTCATTGTAATAAATTGGTATCTTTTTGGTGACCCCTCAAACCCGAGTTGTCTAGATATAAGAGAATTTCCTGAATTGGATGAAGAGGTTACCATATTTTGAAATAAATTGCCTTGCCTCTGAAGAAACCCTCTCAGTCACATTTCCCTTGACTAGTATGACCAAGAACATAGTAAAAGTTCATTCACTCTCCTATGGTGAGTTTTATTGTTTCATAGGTGAGTTTGAGTGTAGAATTCATACATTGGTGCATTTTTCTTTTCTCTTACCATGTCAACCCCACCCATATCATGTATGATGTTATAGTGTACATCAAGTATGAATTCATATGAAAAAAATTATTTGATGTACATTGACCAACTGTTGAGTCAAGTTTTCATATATAATTTCCCCCAATTCAAACGTTGTTTATCTTCACATATTACATTAATGTATACACACATCCAATTTTGAAACTCATTGGTGGATGGCATACCCATTACTTTGGCCAGAAATGTGATCATTTCTGAAACTTTATTCTATGAAATCAATCCAAAAGAGATTTTTAGGTAATTTGGAAGGCCCTTTCTTCTTGACTTTAAGCCAGGATTTAGCAATCATGGTTTTATATTTTCTTGACTCAAGTCAAATAATCTTTGGGCTTCATTTCTGGTTAAGATTTTAGAGTTTTCAAAGGTCAGATTCCCAAGGCCACATTAATATAATGGGCATCTAGTTTATAAATGATTTTCCCTTGAGGATATTTCAATTCTTTGGTTTGTGGATCAAATTTAGAAGCACATGCCAGGAAAGACAATGTATCAATGCATTATATTGAGGTGGGGAAGCCAACAACATAAGCTATTCCACTATTTTTAAAACATTGGGCTAGTATAATGGACTATCATCTTTGATTCTGGCCCATAAGTCATTCTAGTTCATGTGTCTAACATCACTATCACCGATAACAAGAACAAAAGTTTTAAGGGAAGATATATGTTTCATATCCTATGTATTGAAACTTCATGGTGGAAAGATTGAAGAGAACCCAGAGAAATGGAGGCTAGATAGTGATTTCAAACGGTATTTAAAGGAGAGGATGGAAACTCAAATTACCAAAGTGCACTAAGGAAGGATAAAACTACTCACCCTTCACATGAAAATGAAGGTTCCTCACAACAGTCCCAATGCACTTTGAATTTTTCAAATTGGATGAAAAATGACAAAGTTATGGGCAAAAACCTCTTTGGCATGTGGGAGTAGAGAAGTGGAAATGCACAAAGAAATCAATTTGCAAATGTGAAAAAGACTAAGTATGAGGGTTATTTATATAGAGATTGGGCCAAAAAACTTGATTTAGGGTTAAAATTGGTTATGTAGATATTGTCAAGCCCATGGGAATTAACATTACCTCATTTACTTACAAATCGATATATGACGGAAGTTCGAGGAACATATGGAACAAAACTTACTGCGGGGAAATTGGGGATGCAGAAAACACAAGGAATGATGGAACAAGTTCCATTAGTTCCTCAAGTATCCTTAATTACCACAATGAAGGAGAGAAGAATACATGCGAGAGAATGGGCTTGCAAGGAACAAAAGGCAGGATGGAACAAGTTCTACGAGTTCTCAAAATATTTGAAAAAACTAATGTATAGGGTTAATTGGAGGGATGTAGGGATTATGGAGAACCGGGGAATGAACAAAAATGGAACTATTCCAAAATGGACCAACAAAAATTGACTTATACTGTTTAAACTATGCAATGCGGATAATGCGGGAACATGAGGAACTAATGAAGGAATTGTTCCTGTTCCTCTAAAGTCCACATTGACCAATCCAAGCCCAAATTAGCTCAAATTTGACTAATTTGCTGATATTTTTACAACAACAAGGTAGATACAACCAAGAAAAATGGGTCACTTAACCAAAAACTCAAAAAATAGAGATACAGGGGAATATCAGAAAGAATCCCATAGCACATACATATAGATATGGCCCCTACAAAACTATATGGCTCAATCGACCTAGACCCTCTCTAGATATATGTGGCTCATAAGAAGAGAAGGTTGTGGCATGGTCCATATATCTATATAGGGTCCATATATATATATATATATGTATGTATGTATGTATATATATATATATGTATGTGTATATATATATATATGTATGTATGTATGTATATATATATGTATATATATATATATATATATATATATATATATATATATATATATGTATATATATATATATATATATATGTATATATATATGTATGTATATATGTATATATATATATATATGTATGTATATATATATATATATATATATGTATGTATATATATATATATATATATATATATATATGTATGTATATATATATATATATATGTATGTATGTATGTATGTATGTATGTATATATATATATATATATATATATATATATATATATATGTATGTGTATATATACATATATGTATATATATATATATATATATATGTATGTATATATATATATATATATATGTATGTATGTATATATATATATATATATATATGTATGTATGTATATATATATATATATATATATATATATATATATATATATATATATATATATATATATATATATATATATATATATACATACATACATACATACATACATACATACATACATACATAGGATATCCCCTATAAACAAATAGGATTTGCTCATCTAGATATAGAGAGAGGGGAACAAAGTCAATCATTACATCCTTCGAGAGAGATCCCCATATCTCTATCTAGAGGCCCCTACCCTATAAATGTATCTTCTATCTCCGTGGTCTCGAGTGACAAATCGACATAGACTACTCAATAGTGCATTTACGTGATTCGATATATATGGGTCGATATTTGATCTGTTCATGCCATATAAAGAGAGGAGAGGGGGCCCACCCAATGCCATATATACAAATAGGTTGAGCTAATCAACGATCCATTCATATCATTATATAGAGAGGGCCCCACCCTAGATAGAGAATAATATAATAGACATGATAGATGATCTTTTATAGACAGATAGGAAGAGATAGATAGACGGGCACATAGATGGGAAAAGAGAGATGGGATAGAAATTTTTGGATTGGGGTGGATGTTTTTGAGAGGTTGATTCATGGGGTCAAATCTCGTCTTCCCCCTATATAGAAATAATAGGCTATATATATGTATGGGGGTCAACTCTCAACTCTCTAATATGGATATATGGTTCATGCCTAGATTTGAACTCAAGTCATGTGTGTGTGTAGATGTTGATTCATGGGGTCAACTCTCAACTCTCCATTGTGGATATATGGTGCATTCATAGATTTGATCTCGATCCATGTGTGTGTGTGTGTGTGTGTGTGTGCGCGCATGTGCGCATACTAGCCATATATCTCTATCCCTTGATAGGCCCATTTCTCTATAGGGTTAGGGGTTGGGCCATATCTATCAATTATTCTATAACAGATGGATATGTGATATGACCGATGATGCATAATCCCGACCCTTACTTTCTCTCGGAGCAACGTCATCACCCCCTCTCGACCCCCTCTCTAGATATGGGGTGATGGATTTCCCTATCTATTTGGTCTCTATCCTCTATAGAGAATTGAGGTTGAGGGAGAGGGATATTCATCTCTCCTATCTATATGGAAACCCCTATCTCTCTATAGGGCTCCTTGATCCCATATAGTTAGAGGGTGGGGGTCAAATGTCTATTGGACTAGACTCTAGAGAGTCTCCCTCGATAAGACCCCCACATCTTTGGATTCACTTACAACATGCACCGAGCAAGACTTGAACTCCTCCTATCTAATTAAATGGGATTCATATGATCTCGATAATAGATATAGGAAATGACACTCCTAACTCTTGCAACTCCCGAAGCGGTAGCTAGTCAACTCCGTGAGTTTGGGTGGATGTAGACGGATGAGGAAGTCGATGTATGTATAAGGCAGGCGCACACGAGCAATTCGCACAATAGATCCGAGTAACACCGCAAAACACCGGTGCTTGTGAGAAAAAGATGGCGTTAGAAGATATATGGGTGGGTTTGCGCGAAGCGGGTCGAGAAGCGATAAGCTTCCTTGGCGGATGTCGATCCACGTTTTGATAAAGAAAAGCGGCATACATGATAAAGATGTAAATAAAGACTAGATTCTCGATTGCGGTAATAAAAGCGAGAACACGAGCAGAGACGGGAAATACGAGAAAACAAGGAAGCGAGAAATAATGCTAAATTTGTGTTACACTGTGACCTTTTACTGTCTGCGAGGAAATCGGCGTCGGCCCCATGTAGAATCGGCGGCCCGATTTGTCGGCGGCCCCAGGACTGATCGGCGGCGGCCCCAGGGCTCGGCGTCGTCGCGTCGGCCAGATAAGATCGAGTGTCAGCGAAAAGCGACCCGACCAATCGGGGGCTGTGCGATGAGATTCGGGAGATCGGAAGGTGAATGTTATGCATAGGATGTGCCGAAGATGGAGAGAACGCTGGAGCAGAGTCACCGAGATGATAGATAATGGTGTATGGTGTTGATATGATACGGGCGAAATAACGGTGCTCCTCTCGAGGGATTGATTAGGGCGAGATCTGCCCTAAGCGAGACAATTGATGCTAAGAAGATCTCTCTTTCTCACTCTCTGTTCGTGCGTAAGTGCTTCCTTTCACTCGTTCGTCTCTTTTCGGTCTCTTCGCTCTTTTCGGTCCACTTAGGCCGTTACAGGCTTGCTTTATAATCGGCGCCGCTCTAGAAAATCGGCGCCGACCATATGGAGTCGGCGCCGATCGCGGAAAAGACTCCCGAGATGCATAAAAATGATTGATTCGAGAAAAAAAGACTTATCAGACTACGGGAAAATATCCCGCTTAGGGAAGATTAAAATAGATGTGATACATGGGTAAAATAAATTTGGGGTAGATAAGTGATTAAGATGCATGGGAAGAAGCGTAATTAAATATTTAATTATTTAATTACCATGGGCAGATATGATGAAATGAATTAAATTTAGAGATAGGTGATTAAATCACAGATTGGATAATATCCCAAGGGGATAGTTGGTGACGCAAACGTGCCCCAGGTTACCTAAGCACGTAAATGGGTAAGAGGGACACTAAATTGAGTAACCAATTTTAGGTGTCTACATTTTGCCCCTTTTTGTCAAGTAACTTGCGATAAGCAAGGTTATGAGACAAAAACAAAGGGATGGAAGAAGGGAAGAATTGTGGTGATGTGACTCCCCCTCAAACTAGGGATGGGATGGATGATAAAACAGATGATCCCGAGTTTGAAAGAGGTAGATGAAAAATGCAGGATGCCCCAGTTGGATAGCTGGAGTAGAGCTGATCATTGAGGATGCATTAAAAATAAACAAAGAGCGCGACCTAAGGAACTCACATTGGTAGGGAAAACTAGCGGTCTCCTCATGAGGCAGCGTTAGTGCCTACTGAGACCCGCGAGTGTAAGGAGAAGCTGCAAAATAGTCGGCATCGAAGAGAGACACATTGGTAGGGACAACTAGGCGGTCATGAATCGAGGCGGCGTTAGTGCTGCTGAGACCGTTTAACTCTAAGGCTGCCGAGAAAAAGCGAGTGCTCCACGCAAAGGAACAAACTTCGAAATAGACAATGACATCTAAAAGATGTGCCAAAAGACAAGATTTAGCACACAACAATGATCGAGATAGATGAGAAAGCCAAGTATCAACACTATGGCAAGCAGAGCAAGAAAAATCGGCGGCGACCAAGCGAATCGGCGGCGACTAGCGGCGTCGACCCAAAAAATCGGCGCCGACCAATCGAGCATATAAATATGCGAGCGGAAGCGTGAGCGATTAATTTTCAACGTGGCGATTGATTCCGGCGAGAATAGATTTGAAGCGCAATGAAGCCTCGGGAGGCGGACGAAGCGCGAGAGGACACGACGACACAGGTAAGTGACCATTCTTGAACCCCTTCGTTATATTATTATTATTTTTTTTTTTTTTTTTTTGATTTTTATTTGGATGGATATGAGGCGAGAGTGCAGTTCACGTCGGCGAGAAGTCGGCGCCGATTGGTATAATCGGCGTCGACTAGTTTTGGATCGGCGTCGATTGGTAATAATCGGCGCCGACTAAAATGAACGACGCCGATTTTATCAAATCGGCGCCGGCCCGATGGAAGTTCATTGATTTGTATGATTTGGGAAGATGTGATTTATGAAAATAAGAGACTAATTATGCTTTTGATGTCGTGGATGCGAGCACGAGAGACCCTTCACATGAGGATGCCATCCGGAGCTATTAGAGACGATCACACTGATGTGAGAGATGCGGTGGCGGCATTTAGAGTGGGCTGGGCTCGGGGCTTTAGATATTATAGGCGAGTGCCACGGGATGTGGAGCTTATGCGAGCATTGGTGCGGCGGTGGGGCAGACCACACGTGCACATTTTGGTTTAGGGCGGTGAGATGACTATCACCCATGAGGATGTATCTGAGATCCTCAGATTCACAGGTCACAGGGGACCCGGTGAATCACACCCCGAGCAGCGGCGAGAGAGGCCACAGATGCGGTTGTACGAGACGGAGCGAGATGATGCGGAGAATAGTATACAGGGCGTGAGATATCCTCACAGTCTGAGCAGAGATAGCCCTCGGAGCAGGCGGATAGCCCTGATTCAGATGGCCATATCTTATTTTGCTCTGCCAGACTCAGGAGGTGGGAGATTCCCATTGCTACTGCTAGGCTGCGTGTGCGACATCTTGCAGTATAGACAGATTTTTGCTTTCGCTGATGCCCTGATAGCTCAGATTTATTATGAGCTATGGATGTACACTACTGGTCGGAGGACAGGGATCGATGTCAGCTTTGTGCTCCATTGCTGGGCGTATGAGCACATAAGCGGTGATCGAGCCATCCAAGGCTTCCATGGATGCCCGGCGGCGATGGGGGTGTGGATTATGGATTTCGGAGATGGCGGGCTGACATGGCCGCAGGAGATACAGGCAGATCAGCCGAGTGGTACTCTGAGCGTTTCAGGACGCTTACACCAGATCAGGTTATCTGGAGGCCATATCGGGCATTTCCGATATGGGTTGGTCAGGATGCCCACTTGGTAGCATTGAGACGGAGTCGGGTGGTCAGAGGTCGCAGACCAGATATGTGGGAGCGAGTCCCATTCATGCGGATGCGAGGCGATTTGTCTAATCTGAGGCAGTCACAGCCCACATACACACCATATAGGCGGGATGGCAGAGAGACAGATCTGCCGATTTTGATCCCGGCAGACCCACTGAGAGAGGCTCCACCCTCCATAGATAGTGATGATGACGCGGGGGTGGATGAGGGCTACGCAGCATGGTATGACACAGAGCTTCCACGACATCTCCCGCCCTCGATAGATGCTGGGGAGGAGGACATAGCTGCTTATCTTGGGCCAGATTAGAGGAGAGCATGCCACACCTTGTCTGAGACACATCGGGTAGCTCTAGAGAGATTAGGGCCTTGGCGAGAGAGAGGATTCCACGGTGCGGAGAGAGACACCGCTCGGCAGGAGCGAGATACAGTGATCCAGCAGCGGGACCGCTATTTTCGGCATAGGGAGGCCCTCAGGGCCAAGTATGGGGAGACAGGTGCCACATCAGAGTCTGGCACACAGGGCACGACCCTAGGAGGCGCCCACCGCGCGCCAGGCGGCACCGGCGGCCTCGTTACGAGCACGCAGATGCTTGTGAGCCTTAGCACGTACAGTCTCTCCTTCTTTGAGGTGAGATATTATGAGGATGCCCTAGCGCGGCATGCCCAGATGTGCCTCGGTATGGGGCGAGAGGAGAGCGAGGGCGAGCTACGGCGGCGGAGCCTCGGGCGGAGGAGCAGGGAGAGATCGAGGTGGGCGAGACCTCCGGCGGCGAGTGCATCGAGCTCGATCGGTGGCGGTCAGGAGAGACAGCCAGGTGGAGAGGAGGGTGGAGGAGATAGTGTCCTCCATGCTTCGGATTTTACTATATAGAGTTTTGATAGACTTTTGCATTTGTATAGTGATGTAGCCTCGATTGGAAGGCATTGTATAGATGGCTTGATGGAAAGCCACCCATTTTTGTATAAACACACATGTATATATATAGATTCATCATATGATTTGGCATACAATTGTACTTATACTTTTTGGTTTTGATATACATGGATAGATGGATATAGATAGATGTGATTGGATAGATATAGACTGATAGATGATAGAAATAGATGTGATTAGATAGATTGAAATGTGGATAGAATAGATGTGATTGGATAGATATAGATTGATAGATGATAGATGGATGTGATGAGATAGATTGAAATGTGGATAGAATAGATGTGATTGGATAGATATAGATTGATAGATGATAGATGGATGTGATTAGATAGATTGAAATGTGGATAGAATAGATGTGATTGGATAGAATATGTGATTGGATAGATATAGATGGATAAATGATAGATGGATGTGGTTAGATAGATTGATTTAATTTTGATAGATGATGGGAAGTATCTTGGATGGACATAGCTTTTAAATATTTTGATGGATAGATAGATAGATGCGTTTGATGTATAGATGGATGTAATTTTAATGAGAAATGAATAAAGATAGATGTTTTGATAGATAAGAGGAATGTTGATAGAAGATAGATTTTGATTGAATTAACATGTGAAATGTCAATTCAACGGGATGCAAGACAAAAGAAATGGAGAATGCTTATTGTAAGAGCAAAAGATGAAAGCGAAATAACCGTGACTTAGAAGAAGACACTCGGAAAAGAAGGAAATGATAAGTCGGACTTCAACCGACCATAGAAAGATCCGAGATAAGAAACCGAAAGACCAAGCATACTGAGGCCCTATATAAGATTAAAATAAACTGACACTAACTAGTATGAAACCGGATCTAGGATAGAAATGGAAAGAAAAGAAAGTAAGTATCTTGTCGGAACCTACTGAGGACGAGAATACATGTCCATGATAGGAAAATAGGATTCTCCATATGATCGACAAAAGGTCTAAAATCTCGGCTTCATGATTTGGACGAAAAAGCAAAGCGATCAATGTGGGAAGTTTGCTTGATATGAAAAACGATCGATGCGGGAAGTCTTTCGGTGATCTTAACAAGTGTATAAAGCGACCTAAGGCTGATTGATTACAAGAAGCCTTGAATATTTCTTTGAAAGCAGCCGTCCTTGAGGAGCGATGCAGTATTTTGAAATTTGTATGATAGCCATCCTTCGAGGGTATGGTCTATTTGCTTTTTGATTCACTTGACAATGTATGGATAGCTGTCCTTCGAGGGATCAGTCTATCTTTTTGGATAGCATCTTTTTTTTTTTTTTTTTTTTTTGAAACTCTTTGGAAGAAGCTGAGTTTAGACCTAGATAGATCAGATGAAGGGGAGGAGAACATGGAAGAACATGTACTCATGCCCGGCGAGATCCGATTAAGATAAGTACTTGGGACGAGATGAAGTGGTGATTAAGGTATTCCTACCATGAGGAGGAACATATCCAAAAGAAGCGTCACGATAGTAGAGCCGCGATACTCATATTTAAGGTAAACGAGGCAATAGGCGGAGAACCACACAATTTCAAATCACCACGAAAGTAGATGACTGGTTACTAGGACGGATGAAAGATCTGAGTTGCGACTAGATTTGTGTAAGATAGATTTTAACAATAGAAGGGCCGTAAATGCAAGGCATTAAGAGGTTCCGCTTCAGGGATACCATCCATGGAAGACAAGCGATAAGCCCAGACCCATATTTATGAGTGATAATGTAGGGACCCATCCGATTGGGAGCAAACTTACCACGTTGACTCCTTTCGAGTGTAGTGACATTTTGATTTTCCTTAAGAACAAGGTCACCAATTTTGAAGTCACGGTGTTGCACATGCTTGTTATAAGCACGCTTGACACGCTCGAGATAGACTTGATGATGCTCAAGAGCGTTGAGGCGCCGCTCATCTAATAATTCAAGTTGAGCTAGGCGATTTTGTGATAATCCTCATCGAGAGACAAATTCTCTGAGAGAAACACGGAGAGATGGGATTTGGACCTCGAAGGAAGGGCGGCCTCGAGACCCATAGGCGAGAGAGAAGGGAGTAGCACCGGTAGGAGTACGAATGCTAGTCAGATAAGCCCGAGAAGCGAAAGGGATATGTAGATGCCAATCCCTACCATTCGACTAGTTACCTTTGCGAGGATATTACGCAAGTTTTATTGGAAGCTTCGGCACGACCATTAGCTTGAGGATAGTATGGAGAAGAAAAGCGAGCTTGATTTTGAAAGCATTGCGAGAGATTTTGCAAATCGGCGTTCTTGAAGGATTTACCATTATACGTGATGAGCTTGTGTGGAGCATGGCGACAAAGCGACAAATGATGTGTTGATAGACAAAATCAACTATGGGTTTAGCCTTTGTTGAAGAAAGAGGATAACTTCTACCCACTTAGTAAAGTACTCGGTGGCGTAATGATAGAATGATGATTAGCCTTTGAAGAGCGAGGATTGATGAGACCAATAAGATCAAGGCCCCATTGTGAAAAAGGCCACAAATCCGCCGCGAGTTCTGGCTTTGACTAGGGGCGTGCGTGAGATTGGAATATTCTTGCGACACTTGACGCATTTCTTAGTGTATTCACAACAATCTTGATTAAGAAGGCCATAATATCCCAAGCGTAAGATGCGCTTAGCCACGGCTAAACCACTAAAATGTCCACCACGAGATACCGTCATGGACCTCTGAATAGCTTTAGATGATTCATGGGTTTTGAGGCATCGAAGCAAAATACCATCAAAGCCGCGTTTGTAAAGAATCCGCTTTAGGATAGAATAGCGATTAGCGCGTTGGACAAAAGACCTTCTACCATTGGAAGTCGAGATCGGAGGAAGCACCGAATGAGATAGATAATCAACTATCTGTTGATACCACTCATCCACAGTATGGGTTGTGGCAGACATTGATCGAAGTTAGTTGTTGAAGATAAGATGGTTGATCTAATCGTTGCCTGACCACATAAAGCGCGAGTCTTGATAAAAAGCGGGATAAGGGATCTTGTGAGGCCATGGTATCCATGCGAATCGATTTGCGATACGAGGAATGGATTGGATGGTGAACTTATCGAAAGATTGGAGTTGGGCAAGAACAATGTCGCGATATTTTTGAAGGATATCATTCTTGCATTGATAGACACCCGTGACACGATTAACGATGAGTTGAGAATCACCAAAAGATGTCAATATGACGGCGCCAGATTAATGGCATTTTGAAGTCCTAAGACAAGAGCTTCGTACTCGGCCATATTATTGGTGCACTCAAAGTTCAATTTGTGTGCGGCCCAGGATAGCGTACCCCAGGAGGAATCATCACGAAACCCGCACCTCCCCTTGCTGGCATTTGGATCCATCGAAGAAGAGCTTTACTTTAAATGGAGATAGACCAAAATCGATTTGTTGAATAAATTCATCGGGGAATTGAGCAAGCGAGGGTCTTGAGTGTCGGAAGAGGAGCACTAGCTAGTTGATCTGCATAACTTTGACCCTTGATAGCCTTTTGCGGGATAAACTCGAGTCAAATTCATCATGAGCATAAGCCAGCGAGTGATGCGATCATTGTGATAAGGCTTTGCATGAATTGTCTTGAGGGATTGACATTTGTGACGATGTAAGTTTTGTGATTAAGAAGATAATGACGAAGCTTAGAAGTTGCGAAGAAGAGCGCAACATAGTTTTCAGCCCGAATAACGTGTCTCATACTCATGGAGGTGCGGCGATGTAATAGGCAGCTTGTTCTTTACCACAAGTGTCCGTCTGAAATCATGGCTCCCGAGCATGGTCGATCACGAGAGATATAAAGATAGAAAGGCTCCCCCTCGCGTGGAGGTGTAAGCACGGGCGGAGAAAGAAGATAAGCTTTGAGATCATCAAAGGCCTTTTGGCAATGCTCATCCCATTTGAAATGAACATTCTTACGGAGAAGATGGTGAAAAGGTTGACAACGGTCCGACAATTGGGAGATAAAGCAGCCTTGCGATTGAAGGCGTCCTTGGAGGCTGCGGAGTTGCTTTAAGTTAGGCGGGGAGGCATCTCAAGGATGGCTTTTATTTTTGCGGGTCCACTTGATACCCACGATGGAAATGATAAACCTAAAAGTTTACAGGTGAGGGCGCCAAACACGCATTTAGATGGATTTAGAAGCGAAGACAAAAGCGGATAAGCCTCTCGAAAGAGAGTGCGAGGATGAAAAGATGCTCTGGCGGCGTTTGGATTTGCGAGGAGATCGTCAGCGTAATCCTCTGATTTTGTGTAAAAGATCATGGAAGATGTAGGTCATTGCTCGTTGATAAGTTGCTCGGCGTTCTTAAGACCGAAGGGCATGACACGATAGCAAAAGGTCCCCGAGGAGTTATGAAGGAAGTCTTATCTTTGGTCTTACAGTGCGATGAGGATTTGATTATATCCGGAGAAACCATCCATAAGAAAGCATTTCATGACCCTGATTAAATCTACGAGTTGGTCGATATTAGGAAGAGGAAAATCATCCTTTGGGCGAGGCGATTAAGATCCGGAAGTCGGTACAAATTGAATCTTCCCGGTAGCCTTGAATTCTTGATACTACATTGGACACCCATTGCGGATAATCGATGGGTTGGATGAAGTTAGCCGAGAAGCAAGCGCTGTAATTCTTCTTTAACAAGAAGGGCTACTCTAGGGTGCATTTTACGTAATTTTTGCTTATTTGGTTTGATGTTGGGAAGGGTAACGATATTGTGGACTCTGATATCGGGATCGAAATCTGGCATATCCTCGTATGACCAAGCAAAGGCTTGGCGATGTTTGGAAAGAAAAGTAGTAAAGTCCCTAATTCTTGTGGATCGAGGATTGGCCGACCTTAATGATGCGAGGGTCTTGAGGAGTCCCATATTAAGGTCGATAGTGGCCTCGTTGAGAAGGGTAGACGTGTCGAAAGGAATGGTTTTGGGAAGATATGAATCCTCTTGCCCTAGATAGGTGAGGACAGTCGTCATCCGCCGGTGGATAGTGTTGATAGTAGGAGAGTCGTCTCCAACTATCTCGGGGAAGATTAATGGTATAGAAGCGGACCGATTGTTAGTCTCATAGACTAAAGGTCCCGAGGAAATGGTATTGATCAAAAAAAAAAAAAAAAAAGTTAGGTGGGATGGAAATGTCATCGTCCACATCAGTGATGCTTGGTTTGGTGGGGAAGATGGTTCTTGATGGAAGAGGCTCATCAAGAATAGTGACAGTGGCTTTTGAAATGGGTTTAAATCCCAAACCAAACTTTTGGTGTGGCATGAGTAGGAATGGATTTGAGGTCATGTATACCTTGTTCATATTTTCCAGGCCAAAACCTTTCCACGCGCATCGATATAGATAAGTTTTTGCAAGCGTGGGATTACGTAGATAATCAAACCTGTTAGGTAAGGTTTGGCTCTAGGAGGAGAATCCGGACAATAATGAGTGTATCAAGACCACCGTAGATGAAATTGAGTGCATTGATTGGGCAAACCAATGGTAGCGATGCGGCCAGACACGATTGATATTCGGAGTTGCTTGTCGGGTCTACCATACTCATTAGGTTTGAGATGGGCATCGAAAGAAAAGAGAGGAAGCTCTCTAGTGAGAAAGCGCTGCATGTCTCTTCAGTTTCAAAATCTGTAGTTTGGTGCGGTATGGAAGAAGATGAAGCCCCATCTGGAGAAGATGCATTTTCTTTTAAAGGGCGGAGACCTTGTGGTCATGTCGCATTGCGCGAGAAGGAAAAGGATCTCTGGATGGGTGTAGATTTTGCCCTCATATTGATATTTTAGGCATCGATGGAGGGTGGATGGGACCTGATGCATTGCGCGAACCCGGGAGCGTCAGGATCATGTTATAGTGGAATTTTCCTTGACAATATAGAAGAGTTCATGGAGCGACTTTTTACCTACTCGGATGGGTAAGACCACGGTTCTAGAGTGGCTGCTAGCTGATCGTTAAATGATCGAAGGGCGAAAGGCGGAGGTGACACCACATTCTTAGGTAACTTAAGTTGTTCGAATGTGTGGGAAGAGATGGCGTTGAGAGCAGCTCCACTATCGATCATAACACGTTTTAAGCGATGTTATTGACTTGGGTGTGATGAAGAGAGGAGCCTCGAATCCTCGAAGAAAGATGAGGAATTTACGAATCCTCAAAAGAAATGGCGGTCGATGGACCATTGATCAACAACCCACTCGAAGAGTGGGGCTCATCGAATTTCTTTGCGATGCGGCGCGATTATCGATTAGAGCTGGCGATGTTGTGGAAGGAGGATTGGATGAGGTCAAAAGACATTTTGACCGGAGCTTGGTGAGTTGCTTCATGACACTCTCCTCAGCGGATACGGGAACTTGAGTCAGTGCGGCACGAATGGAGACCTTGGGTCGTGGGGCGATGAGGAAGGAGACACGCCTTCGGGGGCTGCGAAATGACAACCGTGGTCTAGATGTTGGAGATGAAGATGGGTTATGATAATGTTGGGTTCTAGTGGCGATATGGATTGTGTCGATTTGGGAAGGAGGAGATCAAGTGGAGTGGAACCACTAGAGTGCGAATGGATGGTTGAGGTTCGGATGAGGCTAGGGTAGCAGGAGGTACTTGTTCCTCCTCCAACAAGTCACTTTCTTCGAAGGTTCTTGACAACGGCTTGAAGAGCTTTACATCCTTGATGTCATGACACGGAGTACGGTGGTAAGCACAAATCGAGATCGAGTTAAACCGGTAGGTTTCACTCCTTTGGGGTTATAAGGCTTAATCGGAGGAAGGGTTATGGCTGAAGATTGGATAAGTTGATGAAGGATTTCGGTGTAGAATCCGGTGAGGCGAAGATGAGGATAGAGATAATGGAGATGGTTCTTTTACCTTAACCATTGCCGGGGTAAAAGAACTTGCATGTTGTTTAACGATTTTATTAGGGATCCTCTTATTTGTTTGGACATTCGGAGGAGCGAGTCTTGGAGTGCTTGGGATGGGAGTAAATGAGACATGATTGTCTTTGGTGGAGGAGGAGTCCCTAAGATAGATTTTGAGGAGGATGGAGATGCGATAATTTTTGCGGTTTTTGGAGACAAAGGGGGTTGCTTAGTCGGATTTACGGATGATTTAGATAATGTCGGTTTGGAAGAGGAAGAAGCTCCCAAAATAGGTGAATTTGGAGGAAGATAGGGTGTCTTGATTTTTGGTAACAAAGATGAGGATTTTGATAGAAGAAGTGGCATCTTTTTGGTAGGTAAGTCTACTTTTAGGGATGTTGATGAAGAAGAAGATGATGACTTTGATAGGTGTGTAGAAGAAGATGCCTTCTCAGCGGGCAAATCTAATCGTTTATGAGGCGTGGAGAGAGATTTTTGTGGAAGAACAAAGAGTTTTGATGGTCGAAATATGGGCTTCCCCTTTTCGAGGGATGGTGACAACTTCAACGTCATAAGGTGATTGTAACCTTTTTGGAGGAAGCAAATGGGGAGATATTGATGGTATAATGTTAGATTTTGGTTGTCGCGGTTTAGGTTGAGGAATCGAGTGTGCAGGTGTTGGTGTTACTTCTTTTGATTTTTCCTGAATAGGTGAAGTAGTATTAGTGATGGAAGAAGTAAGTGATGAAGAAGTTCCTTGCGAAGGGACCACTTTTGGTGTAGTGATCATGGGTGGAACTACTATAGGAAAAGAGATAGGAAGAGTCAAAGTTGAGGACACTTCCTTGAAGTCGAAGTCGCACGATTATAGGGATGTTTATCGAGGCATAGTTGTAGCCGGAATGGGAGCAGCAGAAGTAGATGTGTCTGAAGTGGAAACTCGAAGGGATGTAATTGCCTCGAGCATTGAAAGGATGTCTGATGATGAGACAGATGAGGAAGACACTGTCTCGGGTATGGATGGGAGATCGGACAAAGGAGCGGAGAGAGATGACTCCGTGTTTAGCAATGTAGGAATATCCAAAGATGGGTTATCGAGGATGGAGGAATTCCAGTGATTGGTGAAGTGGAAGAGGGTTACGATTCGATTCTTTGCGTTTGTAGATGATGTGGTTTTGAAGCGGATTCTTGATAGAAATGAAGTTGATAGTGTGGGTGTTTGGTTTTGAGATTACGAAGAATTATGATTTGGGGCATGATTGGGGAAGGGTTGTTTGAAAATGTCCGGCGCTTGATTTGGGGAGCATTTGGGTTATCGAGAATAAGCTCGCCTTTATCATGAATTTTGGACAAGATTTTGAAAGTCGACATCGTTCGATGTCATGACCCTTGGTTATATGATAGTGGCAAAAATCGTTTTCTACGTACCACGAAAGGGCGTTCTCGACTTTCATCAATATCTCTAATGGGTGGAAGTTCGATCATGCGAACTTCGACATTTTTCCTAAGATGGAGGCATATGATTCCCCCAATGGAGCGAAGGATCGAGATGATGAAGCCCCTTTTCGAGCAGATGAAGGGTCTCTTCGTGGTGGTTGATTAGGAGTACTATCGGTTCTCGATGTTTTTAATACGATAGCATTGGTGGACCCTTGATTCTTATCTTTAGGAGGAAAAGAATTTGGTTTGGTGAACCGAGAGAAATCGGGTTTAGATTTGGAGCGAAGTTTTAGTTTTCCTTGTTGATAGCACGAGATTGAGTTTGCGTGCCATTGTGAAGGCTTCTTCGAAGGTGTGGAAAGTTTGGATTCTTAACGTGGAAGAAATGTGACTAGCGCAAGATCGGGTGAACAGCTCGATCTGTTGTGATTGAGGAAGAGAGAAGGACAATTGGTTGATTATCCCTCTCCAATGAGCGACAAAGTCTGCAATAGACTCATCGTCAAATTGGCGAATGTTGTAAAGATCTGTGATTGAGATCTTATGGGCAATATTTATTGAGAAGTTCTCAACAAACATTTGGGCCAATTGAGAGAAAGAAAATAATGAATGTTGAGAGATATTATTGTACCGGTCAAAGCGGGACCAGCTAGAGACATAGGAAAGGTACGGAGCATGAGCTCTGATCTTGGACAATGAGGTAGCAAGCATGTTTGAATGCTCGCGAGATGTTGTTGGGGTCTTCCCGATTATGAAATTTTGAGAATTTGGGAAGTTCCCATTGGGGAGGATAAGGCTTAAAAGCCAGAAGGATGAATGGGTTCATTGCATACTTCTTGAAAAGGAGTATGAAGGGCGGGCTCCTTTTGTGGAGGCTTCCAGTCTGCTGCATTTTCTTGAAGAGAAATTGAACCACATCCGATTGGGGAGGAGGTACATTGGTTTGTCCTATATGAGAAGCAAGTAGTGGGTGTTGTTGAGGTGTCGATGGGGGATTCATCATTTTGTTGGATAGGATTATAAGAGGAATAACCGGTGTTAGGTGACACCGGGTGGGGTATTTCTTTGTGCGGCTTGCGTATAGGCGAGTGCGAGATAATAAGTGGTTGAGCAAATAAAGGTTGGGTGACGGATGGAGCACATGATTGGTGGACTCCTATGTTGGTTGATTGGATCGGGATAGATTGAGGAATATGAGTGTTGGTTGGATTGGTCATGTTGGGAACAAGACACGAAAGGGCCTTATTGCTGAATTAGGTATCAAGGTGCCGATAATCTTAGAGGATGGGCGAATGTCACGTATGGCTGGAATATTGGAAGAAAGACCCCTAGAGGGCGAAGTAGGAGCCAATGCGCCTATTCGGAGGGTTGGCTCATGAAGAGGTATTGACCTTGAGAAGCGATAGAGGCATAGAAGCGAATTGGCGGCGATGTGCGGATGTGCGAGGCAATTTACTATAGCAAGAGCGAAAGACCTCTCGAAATGGGTTGTGGAATAGTCGAGGTAGCTGCGGTGTTAGGGATAGGTAAGACTAATTGAGAATTAGTCGACATGGTAGGTGGAAGAGAAAGGGAGGCATAGGGGCCTCACCCTTCTCCGTGGCTCGAGCGAGAGAGATGGTGCAAAGCTTGCTCTAAAGAGGCACAGGATGATCCGCGAGGATAATTGTACACTTGTCGGATTGGTGGGTCTTGGTGGATATTTGGATCGACTTGTGTACTAGATAGTCCATGAGGCTACGGATTGCGATCGAGAGGCACACAAATTGAGATCCCGCGAGGAATAGACTCGAGTCGAAAGATATTTACGATGGACTAGGAGAAGCCGGACGTGATGGGATTGTTTTGGCTTGATGGAAAGGATTATCGACCATGAGGGGAACCCACTAACAGTGGTCAGGAAAGATTGGAGGGTGCCGAAACATCCCGCCGGTGGTGATTTCGGAGGAAGAAGGAACTGTTGGGCCATTTTCCTAGATTGTGAGCGGGTGATAGCCGTCATAAACAAGCGAAGAAAGAAGATTGTCTTAACTAATGCACAAATAGTTCAAGCGGCGCAAGTGATTATCTCCTTTAAATTTTGATGCTTTTAAGAAATGAAAATGTTAGGGAAGGCTTTTAGAAACGGAACTACTCGAGATAGCCAAACTAGGGATGGTTTGGGTAATGTTTGGTGAGGAGTCGAAGGCACTTGATAAAAGACAGTCGTGGCTTGATATAGGGGCCTACCCCGCACTTCACACACTGCGATAAGGGAGTGGTGCTTTGCCAATATATACCAAAATCTTTCGTGAATTTATAGCGCGGCCCGAGTACCGCGTAGGCTCTTCCTCTTGGATATCACTTCCAAGTAGGCGAGGCCAGGGAAGGAGTTTTGTTTAGATGCTTTATACCTAGTGATTTTGGCTTTGTGTGCGAGGGTGAAAAATAAAAATCAAATAGTGTCACTACTGGATTTTGATCAATTTTCCAACCTAATTAACACTAGATGACAAAGCATGCAATGATGAAAAAGAAAGGGTTCTTTTTAAGCACTTAAAACGAAATGTTTGATTTCGATGAAGACAATTCAAACAAGTTCTTTCCCAAATGCGATTAGGTTCTTTTTAAGCACCAAAAACTGAAGTGTTTGGATGTGATAAACAACCAACAAAGAAAACCTAAAAAGGAGAAAACACCGAAAAGAGGAATACACCTGTAGTTTTAGCTCTCGAGGTGTGTGGACTTCAAAAGCGCGTTGTTGAGCTCTTCCCCTCGAACAATCCCACGAACAAGCAAAGTGCTCCGCGAAAAGGATCAAGCAAACAACAAACAAGATCCGGAAAGATACATCCGAGATAATGGCGAAGCGAAAAATTTCTATTTTAAGAAAATAGAAAAATTTCAAGATAATGACTTCGCTTAAAAAGCAAGATTGAAATGATGAGCGAGAAATGTTCAAATAGGGTGATAGAAATCAGTGAAGAAAAGGAACAAAGTTCAAAACTAGAAAAGAGATGAACTTACCATAAGGGACTTTGGTTCGGTCCCACCGGGCGTGCCAGAATGTAGATCAAGAATTTCGTGCTTGTTACCTGTCCAAGTTAATGCACCAAACTAAACACAAAAACCCTGAAAAACCTCAATGAAATAGATACCCGGATGAAGATGTAGACGGATGAGGAAGTCGATGTAGATAAGCCGGGCGCACACGAGCAATTCGCACAATAGATCCGAGTAACTGCAAAACACCGGTGCTTGACAGAAAAAGATGGCGTTAGAAGATATATGGGTGGGTGCGAGAAGCGGGTCAGAAGCGATAAGCTTCCTTGGCGGATGTCGATCCACGTTTTGATAAAGAAAAGCGCATACATGATAAAAGATGTAAATAAAGACTAGATTCTCGATTG
>CM031235.1:1250271-1264742 GCA_018340775.1 Taxus wallichiana var. yunnanensis
TTCAGTTTTGTTTATTATCTTCACTTAGAAAGTCTTTTAAGCTTCAAAGTTCATTCGGTAGTTTAGGTCTTTCAATAGTAATAAACATTTGTCTTGTTCAAGGTTTTGTAGTTTATATAGTCTTCTTTTTCAATAACTCGGTGGTTATGTATGTGTTACCGAATAATACATAGATTTTTAGTATTATTTCATTTCGAATCTCGTTGTCGTACTATTCAAGTTGTAAAAATTTGTCTGTATCATTGTGTCAAAATAGTGTCTATAGTTAAAAGGATCAAAAAAATTGAGTCATTGTTCATGTCGTCAAAGTTGTAGTAGTCCAGTCAAAAGTGTCAGAAAATAAGTTTTAAATGTCAAAAAAAAAGTCAAATATCGTAAAATTCGTGTTGTTAGTAAGAATCAAAAGATTGTTACCAAAAAAAGGATAAATGAGTGCATTTTCAGTGTAATCCAACACTCAATTTTAAAGAGAAATGCAAATTAAAATGTTCCGGCTTTGGGAACTTTGTCCCTCAACCCCGCCCCGTATCGTGACAGGGAACGCGTATCATCCTCGACTATACTTTCTGTTGAGTTAGCAGGGACATTGATGGAGGCCGGAGGCAACGGGGAAGGAGGTTGATTAGCGACCTCTTGTCGAGACACCATCGAAGAGACCGCGATATCTTTGATTTGGTGGCCAATATTTTTAGTTGTGTGTTTTCTTTTAGTTGTTTCGTAGATAATAAAAATAGATGATACATTCTTGTTATTGTAATGTGTGACAAATTCCTATATGTAACCTTCGATGTAAAATATAGTGGGAAGTTAAAAAACCACATGCGCAGACATGGATCTTGAAACGGTTCATGGAAATCCAAAAAACCACATGAGGTGAAAAATAGAGTGGAGAATTGTTCATGTCCAGCCGTGGTGGTAAACTGTTGTAATGCCATAGACGGTTGAGTGTTGCTCCCTTCATTTATATCAAGGTCATGAGCTACAGGCATGCCGCAGGGGTTGGCATTCTGCTGAGATGTGAAAATGTTTTTCTACCTTGTTCACATTAGGGGAGTGTATATTAGGAATTAATAATGTTAACAATAGGGGAGTGAATGTTAGGAAATATTATTGATAACATTATTAAGTGTGTGAATAATAAAATACAAACTCATATTGAGTTGTATTTTATAGTTGTACGTGAGTTGTAGTACAACTTACTAGAGCTATTCTAGGTGAGATATATTAGGGATGAGTATGAGAAAATAAAGGTTGAGAGATATGAGGAAGATAATACTTGACTCCTAGTTTATAGGATCAAGTATTTTTATAAGAAGCTCAACAGGAAATGAATAAAATATCCCGAATGATTTCAAAATTCTATATTATAATATTCGGTGTTTGTTTTTATATTATAGTGCACTTTGTTTTATAGACTCACCGGAATCCATAAAGAGATAGGGCACAAGATCATTCGATATATAAAGGGGAGATTGAAGTATATAGTCATGAGATGAATGAGTCACAATGGGCATACTATATATCCCCTCCTTTGTTATTAGTTGCATATACATATAGGGGTTGGGAGGTGGGCGGCCATTTAGGACTTGATCGAGCGGTGGTTGTGGGATTCTATCCTTGGTGATCAATCATGTATATAGAGGGTTGATTATTCCAATGTCAATTCTCAATTCAAGTACCACAATCACTTCACCTCTTGATTGGTATGAGGCGACTATAGAATATAGATTACTCCAAGCAATCTATCCACTCATTCAAGGCCTTCGTGTCTACTCGCATCGGAGAGAAAAGAATGAGAGTGGGCATATATATATATATATATATATATATATGGTCAAGTATCTCATATAACGTAGTATGGATGAATAGTTTCATGATAATATTTGTTGGTCTATGGTAAAGCAAGTTGATTGGGGGAAGTGAGACTAGTATGGATGGATAGGACTAGTCAAACGAGAGATGTGTGGATAGGACCAATCAAAGTATAGATGTGTGGATATGACTCTATATAGTTGGGAACTCTATATATAGATAGTCATGATCAATGAGCCTAGATAGATATAGGGTTGGGCCTATAGAGAAATATAAGATAAGATAGTTTGGGGTGGGGGCACCCCTATCTTAAATATCTAGATCCGAGGGGTACTTTTCATGTCATGGTGATCTGGGATTCTGTACAAAAACAACGGATCAAAGTCATAAGTCACACAGTGAGGGGTACGTCAAGGAGAACATAGGAATCTCATGGAATAACAAGTAGGAATCCCGTTACTATCGAATGCACTTACTAAGTTTTGAACATTTCGGGAAAAAATCTATAGAGGCCCCATAGAAATAGATAGAGGAAATAGGCCATAGTCCATAATTCTCGACCCCCTATCTAGAATTTTGAACTATGGAGGATATTTGAGGACCGTTATAACCTAGCCACACTACATTGATCGGTTGGCTCGGGAGCCATAGATATATAGGCTACCCATACATATATCATTGTGGGGCACCACCCCCATTTTGAACTATCTTATAGTTATAGATACCCCCCGCTCCGACTATATCATCTCAACAACTAGATGTATCCAATTAGGTCTGAATTTATATTCCACAACATCTATATAAATATATATGTGACAAGTCTTGCATGCAAACTCCTACGTATTATCTATATTCAAGCACTACACCGAGGAAGATAAGATATACTAGGGCTAGGCCAGGGCCAACCAAATCAACCACCGCATTCTCTTCAAACCACCCCCTTATATATAGATATTGGATCCCGACGACATGTTATGCTCCTATGTAAGTACAAACTAGTCCATGCTCTATCTCAACCAAAACCAACACATAACAAGATAGCAAGTGAGCAAGCCCCAACTACATATAGAGATGTAGGGGGCGCAAAATAGATTGTGAGAGTATTCTCATATATATATGGATAAGCACTTCCGAGCATATGTTATCTATATAGAATATATGTTGGGGAGAGTACTATCCTCTCTATGGGGTTCAGCTCCATCGAGCTCCTGGAACCCAAGCGGGTCGATTCCCACCCATATTTCTTATATATGGAGGGTCTCAATATGATTAGATACCTGAGAGACCAAGGTGGGCACAAGGAGATTCGATAGATGAATGTAATCCTGAGAGACATAATTCTTCAAAGAGTTTGCTTCTATGGAAATAAGCATAAAGGCATGATTAGTTCCATGGATCTCACCGCACCGACTATAATAAACTCCTCATTTTGGCATAATGGAATTCTGATTCAAATGACCAAGTACAACATTTTATTTGACCCCTAGAGAAGGGACGTCTCAAATATGAAGTGCATTTTTAGGTGTTATAATCATACGTGGATGAGTTCTGGCTGGTACAACCACTCGATTGTCCACTTCCGATAAACGCGATTGACCCAGTTCTGGATCATCCTCTGGGATCATATAACTGTCAAAAGTCGGTGAATGTTCATAAGAAATTTTATAGTTTGAATACTCATAAGGTTTTTTTGACACCCCCTTCCCTCTAGAAAATATAGGGGAGAAATTTACCCCCAAACTGTACTTGCAAGTTTCCCCGCGAACAACTTTCTACACTTAGTTTTTATCATTAACACTATGACATGGCGTAACAATATAATATTTTCATATCACAATTCGATTTGAATGAGAACAAGATTATCTTATCTCTGGAAAATCATCTCTAGTCCAATATTTATTATCCAAATCGGTGGTTGGTCAAGTGATTTTCCCATATCCCTATCCAATATATATATATATATATTTATGATCATGGCATAATAGGGATAGGGGCATGCATATGACATGATAGGGGCATGCATGTGATGCCCTCCAGTGGAGTGAGTGATGCCATAACCACGCTGCCCTATCCACTACCTATTCCATCCCATCGCCTAGCCGGCCCATGCCAGACTATAGTAAAGTGGTCCATACTATATACATAACATGAACATGAAACAAAAGGAATACTGGAATGAGACGAATGCCATATATATAGAGGGTTGATTATATATATATATATATATATATATATATATAAAGAGTTCGAGGCCGCCTGCCTATAACTTGAAGATAAGATAGTTCGGGTGAGGGATCTTTGAGAACAAATTGACGATCTATGATTGGGATTAGCAGCCAACTCCAACTAGATAGTCTGGAGTATGGCGATGGATATACAATATACAAACAGGAGGGGCACCAATATGATAGATCTCGACCTATAATCACCCTACGTGTGTTTGTGCGGGAACAGTGCAAGCACGAACATATGTGTGTGTATGGGATCGCATGTGCGTGTGTGTGATTTTGTGTGTGCATGTGTGTATTTGGGTGTGTGTGCGGTGCATGTGTGTGTACATGTGTGTGTTCACGAGTGTGTGAATTTATGTGTGTGTGTGCAAGTACATGTGTGTCTGTGTGTGGGTGTGTGTATGTTTATGTATGTGTGTGTGTGAATGTGTGCGCACACGTGTGCATGTGTGTGTGTGTGAGCGTGTGCTCGTGTGCATGTGTACATGTGCTTGTGTGCTTGTGCAGGTGTGCGTGTCGGTGTGCAAGTGTGTGTGTGGGTGTGGGTGTGGGTGTGGGTGTGGGTGTGGGTGTGGGTGTGGGTGTGTGTGGGTGTGCATGCATGCATGTGTGTGTAAATGAACGTCTGTGCAGGTATGAAGGTGTGTGCATGTGTGTGCGTGCATGCGCGTGTTCATGTGTTACATGCGTGTGCATGTGTTGTGTGCATGTTTGTATGCATGTGCCTATGTGCCTATGTGCAAATGTGTGTGTGTGTGCACGCGTACGTGTGTGTGTGTGTGTGCATGTGCGCAACGCTTTGACGTGTGTCTATGCATATATTCATGTGTATGCACACACACACACACACACACACATATATATATATATATATATATATGTGCATGTGTGTGTATGCATACGTGTGTGTGTGTGTGTTTGTGTGGTGTGAATATGGGCGGGTTCATGCATGTATGTGGGTGTGTGGGTGTGTGTGCATGTGCATGTGTGTGGGCATGTGCACGTTTTTATACATTGTGCATGTGTGTGTGCATAGAGTTGTGTGTTTGTGTACATGTACAGTGTGTGTGCATGTGAGTGTGTGTGTGTGTGTGTTTATGTGTGTGTGTGTGTGTCTACGTGTGCATGTGTGTATGTGTTTGTACATGTGCTTGTACATGTGCATGTGTGTGGTATGTGTGTGCATCTATGCATGCATGCATTCATGTGTGTGTGTGTGTGCTTATGTGTGTGTGTATTTATGTGTGTGTTTGTGTGTGCGCACACACTTATGTACATGTATGCACGTGTGTGTATGTGTATGTGTGTGTGTGTGTGTGTTGATCGTGTGTGTGCATGTCTATGTGTGTGCGTGTGCGTGTGCATGTGCATTTGCATGTGTGCGTACGTGCATGTGTGTGTGTGTGTGCGTGTGCGTGTGCGTGTGTGTTCTCACCCATATCCATAACCAATATATATGGGCATTCGGTGAATGGATTAACTCAACGATTGGAAAATAAACATCTCAAATTCACCAGATGGCACCGAGATGCGACATATAAGAGAAGGAATCAAGCTCTACTCTTAATAGAATATATATATATAGACATATATATATATATATATATATATATATATATATATATTCTCTTGTTATGATCTGAACGGGTGGGTTATGTATGATCAATCATACATTTCTATGGATTCAAATGGCAAGGCCAACTACAACTCTATATGTCAATTGGTCCCCTCTATATATATGGGGAGATGCGGATTCCCATTGGTCACTCGATGAAAGTGTTAATGAATGAACAGACGCTGGAGAACTAATCAACATGAACAATTTAACTAGGGGTCTCCTAGTGGTAATCATATCATCAATCAAAGAGCCAAATGTGAAATATAAAATAACATGAAGTATCAAACACATGGTTATAACCTAGATCAAAAATGGTTAAGACATGATTAGAAACTAGTCTCAAACCACAAACTGCTTCGTTTCAAAACAAGGAAAAGTCTCCACCATAAGGTCTCATAGAAGTTTTAAGATTCACACCAACATGAAGATAATAAACCGGTAATCACAAGGCATCCACCACACTAAAATCCACAAGTTTTTGTAGATAGAAATGTTAACCACTACAATCCCTTTTGCGGAATTGTCACAAGTGGCTTGCATGCCTTATAAGACCTTAGTTTTCATGACTATCAATTTTCGAATAGAGACCCCAAACTTTTCGAATTCAATAAATAAAAAGAACTGCCTAAATTGTTAAGGCAACTAGGTAATTCATACAAAAATAAAGAAGACTCATGTTTCTTGAGAAAACCTCTAAGATTTTATGGAGAAAAAACCTAAGAGAGAGACCCACTTTCACTTTATTGGGAGAGTTTCTAACCCATGACCCATAATAAAACCCTTTCTTTTAGCAAGCTCCGCTTTCCATCCACCTTATCCCCAAATTATTAACAATATTATCAAAACCAACGAAGCAATTGGAAATTTCACTTACAAGGGTGAGGAGTGTATTACAAGTATGTTTGGGGCAAATCTTCACAACTTGCAAGACAAGCTATGTGGTTATGTCATCACGGTTGTGGGCAACTAGATTTAGACAAAAGTGATATTTAACTTCTTCAAATTTCTAGTTTTTTTCTTTAACATTCAACACATCTCTTGACACGTCTATGATATACGATCCGGGAAGCATGAAATGATTGAATATTTTCTAGGGCATATCATCAAACATGCCAATAAAGTTTGATTCCTTTGGATCCCTTCCCATTCCATGTTTCTTGGGTTACTTCCATTTCAATACTTTCAATTTCTTATTTCCCTTTTCTTGTCAAGAATATATAACCTTTGTCATCTCCACCAAACAGAAAACAACAAATTCATGTTAGTAACTAATGGAGATTGAGAGGGGATGGAGTGTAATGTCCCCTTTTTCCACCTAAGAGATGGAAATTGGTCTTTTTGAAATTCCTTCTCCATGGCAAAGAAGAAAAAATGAAGGAAAAGAACCTTGAGCAACTTTATAATATATTTTATCTTATATTTTTATATTTTCTTTAATGTTCTCTTACTTTATACAGGCCAACCTTTTTAATTGAGCATTGGTGCCAAAAAGGATAATATAAAAGGAGATTAGAGGCATCATTTCGGTGGGTCTTGGCGCATTTTGTTATACTTGGGCATAGAGAGCTAGTTGCTCCTTGTTCATCCACTTGAGGATGAAAACCCTCTTGTGAGGCCTCATCAAGGATGAAAACCCTTCATGTTGCTTAGGTGAAGGACGAAAACCCTTCATCATTGTTTGGTCTTGATGTGAAGAGATGATTTGAAGATCTATTTGTAATTTTCAACTGGTATATTGAATTATTTAAAGGGTGGAGCCTACCTACCTTGGTAGGGTTTGGAGTCATTGGAGAAGAATTTGAGAAATTTGGTTTCACCATCTGATTTGTAATATTTTTAAAGGCCAAATCTGAAGTTATATGAATTTAGAGAGTTTCTAAACCCATATTTCATATTTATCTTGTGGTTGCAATTTCCAATGCATATTTAATTTTCAACAGAGTATTCTTCATTTTTTCTTTGTTATTTTGGCTTCTAAAATTCCATAAAATATATTAAAAAAATATTGGTGAATTGATTGGTGGTGTTTTTATGGTGATTTTGGTATTTTTGGTGAAAGTACAAGTCGCTGATTTTATTCTTTCAGTCTGTTGCAATTTAAATTTCATATCTGCATTTAGTGTGTTTGGTTGAAACACTCAAAAGGGTTATTACAATACTGTTAGAGCACGAATCTTCAAAAGGCATAGGGTTTATGGAAGAAGGTAACAAGGGTTACATCCACTATCAAAGGAGGAAGAAGGTAGACAAAGAGGACCAGCCAAGGGAAGAGGGACACATGGCTGATGTTGATTCACAAGAAGCTAAGGTGGACAAGCTAATTATCGACCAAGAGAGGCTCGAAACACTATGGAATTCCTAGCACTCTCTCTCCAAAAAATCATAGAACCAAGGGTTCCAAATGGCGAAGGGAGTTCGAGTGGTGCAAACAATGCAAAAGCGACCCAATGGATCAGCCCGAGGATCGAGTTGGAAGCCTACTTTCATCCCTAAGAGGAGCCCATTTTGGAAGAAGAGCCAAGACCCATGGGTAGAAGAAATATTGCAGCAAGAGCTATGAGGATTATATGGCTTTTCTAGAGATATCCATGATGCTATTTCCTTTTCCAAGTTCATGGGTTTGGATAGAGGAAGATCTAGGCCCAAGCCTAGCATGCCATGCCACACGTGAGAGAGGTACAAAGTGCTTTGGGTAAGTTATTTTTTTACATTTGATGGATCTACAAAAGGTACCGCTTATGGAATGGATTCAAAAGTTGAATAATTATTTGTCCTTGAAGCCTATGGTGTAGAAGATGCCATTAAATTTGTTACTCTACATCTTGAGGGCATTTCCCATGAGTGGTGGTTTCATGGACTTGTGACCCAAGGGCATAGCAAATTCATGCCTATGATGAGTTTTGTCAAAGGCTCATTGATAGGTTTGATAGAGTGGATCCGGAGGTCCATTTTCGTGAGCTTGCTCAATTGAAACAACAAGGTACCGTGGAAGAATATGTGGCTGATTTTTAGAGGCTTTCCGTAATGATTACGGATGTGTCCGAAAGAAGACTTGTTGTGCTTTTTGTAGAGGGTTTGATTGAGCCCCTCAAGGGGTTAGTTCGTGCATTTGATCCTTTGTCTCTACAAGAGGCAATTAAGAAGGCTCTAGATCTTGAAGGTGCTGCCCAAAATCAAGCATTGTTCCAAAGGCCAATTGGAGAGGGGAACAAGCCCCCAAGCAGCCACAAAGCATCACTTTGGACCAGCCAAAGAGACCTTTCCAAAAGGAGCCCATTGTTCATACGGATCTGCAAAAAACCAGCCATGATAAGGAAGCAAAGAATGAATTATGAAGGAAGAATTTGTGTTTTTCATGCAAGGATCCATGGACTCTAAGACATCGTTGCTTGGGAAAAGGTAAGGTTCATTATATTGAAGTAATTTTGATTGTGATGAGGATGATAGCAATGAAGATGAGGCTAGGCATGATAGTATGTTGAAAGAAGATCCGAAGAAGTGAATAGCACTCTTGCTACCTTGGTGGGAGCACCAAGTTACAACTCTTTTCATATGAAGGGTGATCTTCAAGGGCATAAGGTCACAATTTTGATTGATGGAGGAGCCACTCACAATTTTATAGATGCATGCTTGGTTTCAAATCTGAAATTGAAGGTAGAAGATTTCAAAGGCTTCATTGTAAGGGTAGCGGATGGTCACTCTATGCAATGTACAAAAAGATGTTCTCAACTCCACATTACCATGGGCTTATATGAGGTATGTGCTGATTTTTTTGTGATTAACATGGTTGAGTTAGACATCATACTTGGAGTCCAATGGTTGTGCTTGTTGGGAGAGCTCACTCTCAACTATCAAAACATGGAAATGAGCTTCATGGACCAAGGGAAAAGAGTCACCTTGCAAGGTATACTTCCGAGCACACCCCAAATTAATTATTTGGTGGAAGAGGCCATTTCATGTGAGTCATATTTTTGTTCTTTATCAAAAATTACAGCGGAATGGAAAGAATTAATTTCAGCTGAGTATGCAAAAAATAAGTTTGCTAGTGATGTCTTTGAAGGGGTAATAAGTGAGGAAAAATACAAGGTGATGGATGGGCTTATCCTTTACCAAAACCGAGTCTATTTGGTACTCGAATCAAGGGTGAAGAGTGGGATCTTGAAGGTTGTTCATGATACTCCATGGGTTGATCATCCGACCACTTCTTGAGACAAAACAAGGGTGAAGGTAAAAATTTCAGTTTCTCTCTTTGCCTATGGAATTCAATGAAAAGAATGCTAGCATGATGTGTTTTAGGAAGCACAAGTTTGAAGGGAATTCTGAATTTTCTTTATGGATTGTTAACCCATGGTTCCATGAGAGAACCAAAGGAAGTATGGGCAAAAGGAAACCATTATGATAAACTTGCAGATTGTTCACATGGTCACCAAAGTGGAGAATGATGGTTCTATCTTTCAGTTTTATGACCCCATGAGGAGGTACGGTTTTTGCTTAGACTATTTTGTTTTCATTTCAACTGAGTCACACAATGTTTGGGGGCATCTAGAGGTTCAAAATTTAGAGGAACTTGCCCTCAAAAGTCACATGGAGTATGAGTTCCACTTGGAAAATGATGAAATCAGAATTCATGGGTATGCTAGGGAGGCTGATTTTCTCAAATTGAAGGCCAAGATAACTGCTGAATTTAATTGTGGGCCTGCTGCTCCTAATTTTTTAAAATATGTAAATCAAATTTTAGTCCTTACTTTATTCATGGGGTTGCTTTTCTTTGTGAGATTTCAGTTTGGTAGTTGTTATACCATGATTAGAGGATTGAATGTGCAAAAATCAGAATTGGGGCTGCCACTAACAGCCATGAGCAACAATGTATTTGCAATTTTTGAGTGCATTCCCTCATGGAATATTGAGAGAGGAAGATTTCAGTTGAATGTAGGAATAAAATCAGATTATGATGTGTCATTTTCAGACTTGTACATTCTGATTTTTGGAAGAGAGATGCATGATTACAATTGTTTTTGGGATAGCACTATTGATGTGGAAGGGAAGCAAAATGTAGTTGTGGAGGCTTTGTCAAGGATGCCACCTACACCATTGGAGGATGAAGATCTTCAAAAGAAAGAGGAAGAGGAAGTTGGGGCAGCAGATGTAATGAGTTTGCAATTGCTTGAGGACAAGCAATTTTGGGGAGGGAGGACTATAATGTCCTTTTTCCCACCTAAGAGCTGAAAATTGGTCTTCTTGCCATTCCTTCTCCATGGCAAAGAAGCAAAAATGAAGGAGAAGAACCTTGAGCAACTTTATAATATATTTTATCTAATATTTTATATTTTCTTTAGTGTTCTCTTGCATTATACAGTTGGCCTTTTCTAATTGAGCATTGGCATCAAAAAGGAGGATATAAAAGGAGATTAGAGGCATCATTTGCATCTGAGTATTAGCACATTTTGTTATACTTGGGCATAAAGAGCTAGTTGCTCCTTGTTCATCCACTTGAGGACAAAAACCCTCTTGTGAGGCCTCATTGAAGGAAGAAAACCCTTCATGTGGCTTAGGTGAAGGATGAAAACCCTTCATCATTGTTTGGTCTTGATGTGAAGATCTATTTGTAATTTTTCAACTGGTATTGAATTATTTAAGGTGGAGCAACCTACCCAGGGTAGGGTTTGGAGTCATTGGAGAAGAATTTGAGAAATTTGGTTTCACCATCTGATTTGTAATATTTTTAAAGTCCAGAATATGAAGTTATATGAATTAAGAGGGTTTCTAGACCCATATTTCATATTTATCTTGTGGCTATAATTTCTAGTGCATATTTAATTTTCAGTATTCTTCAATGTTTCTTTGTTAGACTTTTGAAATTCCATTATATATATAGTGGTGAATTGATTGGTGGTGTTTTATGATGATTTTGGCATTT
Organism: Taxus wallichiana var. yunnanensis; assembly: GCA_018340775.1. Taxonomy (NCBI): domain Eukaryota; kingdom Viridiplantae; phylum Streptophyta; class Pinopsida; order Cupressales; family Taxaceae; genus Taxus; species Taxus wallichiana. The sequence goes on from CM031235.1 coordinate 1,261,850, forward strand.
TTGTGAAAGTACAAGTTGTTGATTGGTGTCCCCGTTTCACATGCTAAATCTAGGACTACCCTTTAAAAAAAAGTCATCCTTTTAAACTAATGGGTCTTTTTGTGTTTTTATTGCTAGAAGATGTTTGTATTATGTTAGGATATTCCCAGTGTATCATATGAGCCAATTTCGACAAATACCCAGATATCCAAACTCGTTTTATCCCTACACCAAGTTTTGTCTCATGGAAATTTTTATTTAATTATTTATTAAATAAATAATGCCCCGTTGAAATAAATTGTGCTCACCTGAATCATTACGATTTTTCATACCAATATTCACTTGTCTCATTAGGGTTTTCACCAGGAATGAATTCAGAGCATTGTCTACAACTTTTGGCAACATTTTTCGCTTTTATTTATTTCTTTTGCGTTTTTCTTCGGTTTTCTCCTCGGTTTCTCTATGAAATTCCCCTAGGTCAATTCTTTCACCAAGATATAGTCTGTCTAATTGATCGAATCATCCGGAGATCATCTACCGACACAACACCGAAGGAATCACCTCAAAATGCAAACTGCTAACCAAAATGATGAAGTCATGCACAAAAACCTCTCTCGAGACAAGTCACACTTTTTGGGAATGAATAAGTTTAAGTCATGCGGTGGGATTTTGGTAGCGACGAGGCAAGTGGGAATTTATTACTCCTTGCTCAGGTACTTTTCCCATGAAGTCAAAGTCACTTAAGTTGCAGTGGGAAAATTAGAGGCAGCAGGTAGGCAGGAATTTCTTACCTTCCTTGCAGGGTGAAAATTCCTATTATGAAATAAAGAAAAACTCACTTAAAGCATCGATGGGAATTTTCCATCTGCCTAGCAAACTAACTTTTCTCATCGAAGGGTTTTATTCACCCATACAAGTCGCACTTTTCTAAAAGAAGTTATTTTTAATACAAGTCACACTTTTTAGAAAGTCACTTAAGCTGCAATGGGAAAATTGGAGGTGGCAAGCAGGCGGGAATTTATTACACCTTGTAAGGTAAAAATTCCAATGATGAAAGTCAAATCACTTAAGTGGAAGAAGGGATTTTTAGAGCTGCGGTGCAGGGTGAAAATTCCCATCGAAGTTGACTTCTTAAATTTAGAATTCACCCATGCCAAAAAGTGCGACCCATTTGGTGATTAAACAATGATATTAATGATATTTATTAATAGTTTTTCTACCTAATTTTGGTGCCATGCGTGAATAGAAAGTCAATGCATGAATGCTAGTCAAAGAGAACTAAAGGTAGCATGCTAAAAATAAATAAATTAAATTTATTTAATGGCAGCCAGCAACATGCAAAAATAGGCGCCAAATTTGGGTGAATAAACATCATTGGTTATTAATTAATTGTCAAGAATAGGGTGGACAATTATTAGAAATAGAATGTTGAGGGTTATATAAGCATGGGTTGTCATAGTGAAGATGTAATTAATTCCTTTTGCAAAGAATTATAGCCAGGACATTTTGGTGCCCAAGGAAGGAGGATTTTTGCATCAAAAAAAGTGTTTTTCATTACCTGGAAAGCTTCAAAGTTTGGCACCTAGGGTTAGAGGAGCTTGATTTAAGCCTTGTTAATTATCTGCATATTGGTATAAGTGCCCAAGTGAAGTTAAAAATATTTATGCTTGCTTTCCATACAATCAAAGCCTCAAATTTTAGGGCAGCAAGCTTTATATGTAGATTTTTGTGATAAAAATTAAGTGTTCAAATCAATGTCGTACATTGAATATATTTTCCAAATCTAAAGAAATTACTAAATTTGCACCAATTGCAAAGAATTCCTGCAAGATTAAAACAAAAAGGGTTCAAACAAAGGTTTCTCGATAAAGATTACTTTGGCCATGATGAAGCGAGATGAAAGAGAAGGATCGGCGGAATCATAAATTACTTCCAAATTTGTTGATATCAATGACACGGATTCGGCCCAACCCCTCTTCAATTGATTGACGATATCCGTGGCTGGAAAGACGTCTCTTTTGCGGGAAATAAAAATTAGTGGAATTATTTAAGCTTCAGCATTCCTCGTCACAACTCGATTGCATGAATTTTTCCTAGAGTGTGCAGGTCATACCATCTCCTATCAAAAATAATTCGAGATGCGGCGGAAAGACGATAATCAGTGGATGCACAATTTATCAATTTTTGTTTGAAGATTCCAACGTGACCGGTGGTGACTACAATTAGCATGTTGGGCGCCGGAAGCAGATGGGAGAAGCACAAAGCATACTGTGTGGGCATAATGAATAGAAGATATATGAAGAAGCCCGTGTCCCCATCAAAGTTCTCGAGGACTCTTCCACGATCCAATTTGGTGCCAAAAGTGGATGATATTACTAAATTGCTATGCAAGATAAATGGAGAAGCCAACACTCTTGGTGAAATCATTAAGTAATAACATATTCCAGTATCTCCAAGAAATGTAGAGTGAACCTCTAGCCAAAGAATGACTTCCATCTTGGCCATCATGTGCTTATGTAAAGTATATTTTCAGAAGGCTGAATGATAGAGAATACTATTGAAGATCTATTTTAAAATCTTACATGATTGGCAGTTCTAATGTATTAAATTAGTCATGAATGATTCTAGTTCATTTGCATGAATAGTGATAAAATATGAGGTGAAAAAGCTTAGGCGTATCTGGCAGCAGCTATATTTCATCATTTGCAGAACTACACCAAGGTACTTGGCAACAGTGGTGTGGCGGTGTGATATATCGTGGGAATATATTCGTCAATGTGACACCAATCTGGGAGATTGCCCAAGTCAATGGTGTTACAGATAGGCACATCATGGGATTGAAGATAAACAGAAATATTTGTGTGACATAAAGTTCCTTTATGCCGGACTGGCACCAGATCTTAAGCAATATGGC